>BROG01000573.1:117500-385000 GCA_030159075.1 Atrina japonica | reverse complement strand
GAAGTGGTATCCTACAAGGCAAAAAATAAATCTTAAGCCCCTCCCCCCCACCATAAAAAACGAAAATGATTCTCAGGCCCCTTTGCACGAACATTTTAACCCTCCCACCCATTCAGTGTTTTAACTACTATATCTTAAAAGATTTTTCACATATTTTCTGGATTTTGTTTTCGTTTATATTCTAAACACAATTATGTACATAGTCTTGGTCTTTCATACGTTTGTGTATATGTAAGATAACATTTTTCTACATTGATGAGTGACATTGGTGTATCGTTTATAGAGATTCTAGACAGCTTTTGGAGAATTTGGGGGCACTCGGTTTTTCGCAGTGTCGGAACCTATGGCTTCTCTGCTCTTTGCGCTGCTGTTCCACATGGGAAATCGAAGGAAGGACTTTTATGCGTCATTGGCGGCTGTTTTGTCGCTGAAGGTGGTGCCCGAGGATTTAGATGTCTGATGATTGGCTGTCGGGATGCTTGTTTCGTCAGGCACCACTCTAGTTCTGCACGTAGATATACTGAAGTTGATATAGAAAACATGCTGGGATTTCTAATAGACAATATATTTCCTTTTTTTTTTTTGTTCCTTTATTCGTGCGAGGAGGACCTCGTTCGGAGACTGCTGAGTCAGACGGGGGAAAAAGTTAAACTAAAGTGCCCTTTAGTTTGACATTTGGATATATCGATGACGTTTTGTCAGTTGGTGATGACAATTTTCATGCATGTCAGTGCGATGTATCCCGGCGAGATGGAAATTGGGGATACAACAGGGTCGGGCGCACACGCTTCGTGCTTGGACATTTTCCTTGATATAGACACGGACTGGAAGTTGGCGGCTGGGTTGTGCGACAGGCGAGACGGTTTTGGCTTTCCCGTCGTTAGTTTTCCTCATTTGAGTAGTGATATCCCTCAGTCACCCGCATGTGGAGTTTGTGTTTCACAGGTGGTCCGATGTGCCAGGGCGTGTGCAGCGTGTGGAGGTTTCATGTGCAGAGGTGGACTGCTCGCTGACGGATTATTGACACGGGGATGTCGAGGGCCGCCTTTGGTGTCAGCGTTCCACGGATTTTGCGGTAGGTGTAATAGTCTTGTTTGGGGCTGCTCTGTTTCAATGTTTCAAGGTGAAATGTTGAGTTGCCTTTTCGTTGGCGGTTGTTGAGACATCTGTGCCAGTTGTGACGAGGATACACTCCCCACGTGTTTTTTTGGACTTGACTGTGGACTCGCGGCGTTTGTTGCCGGTGAACAGGGGTTTCTTGCTCCTCCATGGCACTTGATCCCATCTCTTGGTTTCCAGAGGTCCGTGTTTGTCCATTTTTACCGAATTTGTAGCTATGTCCTGGACATTCTATTGATTTATACTTTGGTATCTGAATTTTTTTAATATTATACACTTACAGTCATGCGACATGGTATTCTGATTTTAAAAAAAAGCCTGCCTGCCGCAATTGATTTAAAAGAAAGTGTCCTGAGAACCATTTTTATATTTTGTATTGACATAAATGAATTTCCGTATCCTTCTATAAGTAACTTCTGTATAAAGGTTAGTAGCTTAGCTTTTGAGCGATTTAGAATTCAATTATGCTATTCATTCGAAATATGTCTTCATTGTGACAGAATCAGCAGGTTCCAAAATACCAGAAGCGAAGTTTCTATATTCCCTTGGGGGTATCAAACGACCTACCACCAACGGCAACGACCCAGTTGTTGTAAATATTGTCAATATAATAAAAAAAGTTATAAATATGCAAAAACATGTCAAAACAAGGCAATCGTTTAAGTAAAGTCTGAGCTCGAAATTATAATATTTGGTGAGTTCAAGAAAAGAAAGTTGTATCATACAAAGCCAAAAATAAGCTAAAGGTAAATCTATCAAAGATCTCTCACTTTAAACAGCTCAGATTACGTCTTATGAGAAATTCAAATCACAAATAAGAGATTACTTTATTAATTCAAGCAACTTATCCTGTGGATTTCGAAAAACGATACTCCCTAATATAAAGTTTGGCATTTTATCCGGGTTCTTCTTTCTTTTTAAACATTGGGCATGAAAGCAACTACTCATGGAAACAATTAATTGTGCAGCAGTGCTTGACAAAGTTGCACTAGGTCTAACTCTTGTTCTGTTCAATAGACTGTTGGCTGACATAACATTATGTGAGGCGCCTCATACCCTGCTTAACTCTTGGCAGTATTGGCTGTCGCTCCTTTCAGTAAGACGTTCATTTAATTCATATGAAATGATCTTATGTTGAACACGCCCTGGCATATCGGATCATTTTCGAAATATAAACAACATATGAAGGTGAAAGTGGGATACTCAAATATTTAAACTTTACCATGGGAAAGTCAATTCGAATACGAAGTCCGTCTTTTCTTACTAACTTCACAGCTAAGATTTTAAAATTCAATTTATAAGGGTGCCATTACTTCTAAGTCATCTAATAAGGTCATAATGTATGTTGAAATATTAGACCTGTAAATTGTAGGTTATGTTGATCATAAAAGCGAAGTTTGGATATTTATTGCGTGCTAAAGATTGCATCAACGTCATTTATGATAAACTTCTAAAACTTATAATCGAGGTATATTTAATTTCATGTTATTATCTACAGTTATTAATTAAGATATAAAGCAAAACGAAGTTTTAATGATTTATTACAAATTGTGTCGGTTCTGTCGTTGTTGAAAATTGCACATCGACGCAAATTGTAATATCTTTTATTAAATATTCATCGTAGAAGGTTGGATTCCATCTTTTTCATTTATCTGGTCATAATACATCTTGATACGGTCATCTCTAACATTGTCCCTTAAATTTGCAAGGAATCTCGGACTTTTTTTATTACAAATTGCGTTGTTTTTACAAATCTCTTAGTGACAGACCTGCAGACTTATTTGTCAACCGTGAATTACAAACTACTTCACGTTTTAAATTGTATAAATCATATGCAAATCATCTCATTGATATCATTAAACGTTCTCTCCTTGAATTTTCAACAAAAATGTGACTAAAGGAAACAGCTCGTTACAGAAAGCGATATTGAAATATAATTTTAATCAACACATGCAATGCCTCGTAAATATTCATTGTCCAATGCATTCATACGACATTTAACTACTGTGCGTAAAACATTAAATTTCGATTTACTCAGAGTAAAACACAGCCAGTAACCGCTTTTTTGTGGAATTAAGGTAGCCCTCGTGTAATAATGAAGTTGTAATTTATCCGGATGTACGATATGGTTCTCGGTTTTAAACAACTGTGATAAGAGATTTGAGTTTAAGAAAAACTCTAAAAAAGGATAGAATCATCGTAGTAGGTTCAACAAGAATGCTTTGAGTTTACTATGATTATCCGGAATTATTCATATACATCTAACTGCCAGAGGCTTAAGTAGCGTGATTCACCTTCTGGCTCTTGTTCTTTTTATAGACATCGAGGATACGGTACATTGTGAAACTGGAAAACAAATTGGCGATATCAGACTATATCAGATATCAGATAGTAATTTCTACGGAACCCCCGGTTCCACCCCTTTTTATGACAAATAGATTTTTATAAAATATCGAGTTTTTTTTAAATTGGAATTCTTTCTTCAATATCCTACAAGATATTACTTCTGTTAATTAACTAATTCAAAAATTCAGTTTTTGCTTGTATTGATTCAAAATTCTTTTCTGGGCCACCAAATTTACCACGCTCAACTTTCACAATATTGTTTTGAGTATATATTCTTTATAAAATTTTTGGATTTGAATGATAAGGAAACATATTTTTTATCTCGTTTACGAATAAATTTTTGTGATATCCCTCAAAAAATGAATAAATACGTTGAATACGGTACTCAAAATTTGAGTACGTATTCAAACAGTTTTTAAATATTTCGGAAGTTTTCTTCAATTTAGCAGTACATTTTATCACTATTGACAATAGTATGCCGTCAATATACAAACATGTCCAGTTATAGAATATATTTTGTGTGTTTTGTGCCCTAAAATCATGAACAGTTAGTTGAGCTTGACTGCTGAGTAAATTTGGTGACTTCGGAACTATGGAACGCATAGGACCATTGCAGTATTATGCTAGACCATTTCAAATACAATGGATCTTGATCAGTTCAATAGGTCACACGAATGCCCGTTTCAGTTGGCTAGCATTATTTTATGAACACACGATTTATAAACAGACAGAACCCGAACATATCGTGTTCCATCTATGTGACAGATATGGGAGGTAACTGAAAAAGATCGCCAATTATCAAAGATCTTATTTTCATTTTAAGAAGTTCCATTTATTTTGGTAATTTATATCATCTTTGTAATCATTATTTATATCGTTAATTATTATATCTCATTAATAAAACACAGTCAGGGATTGGTTAAGAGCCGTCACGTACCAGGGAGACTACACAACACTTGTCCCTCGCGTGTGTTATTTCTCCATTACGTGCGTCATGTCTCTCTCATTCGAAAACCCGTGAGCTTATTCGACAGTATTTATTGATTCTGTATTTCGGTATAATAAACAATTTATTGTCCTTGTTGTAAGGAAGCATTAGGATTTGTTTACCTGCAACAAGTAATATTACCCTCGGGAAATACGACTTGCCTTTGGAAAACAAATCATCATGTGTCTCTACAACCAGGGCAATAAATGTATAGTGTATAGTGCATGATTTAGCTTTATCTCTCGACCGTAATAACTGCACCCTCATTAAATATAATTTAGTTCAACATTTTATTTCAATTGTACAATTGACAATATGTTTTTCCGCCATTATCAATGCCGTCTTCCTGGTATGATAATGGACTAGCTGAATGGTGATATGAAGGTTTGTTTACCCAAAGCAGTCACATTTCCCTGAGGGGGCCCTACAACAGCAACATAAATGGTTTATTATACCGACTTCAATTTACTGTAAATAAAACACCGAGTTCATTTACATTGTCAATATCTAATAATAAATTATCTTTTGTTTCCTATCTGAAAATGTGTTTGTTTTTATTTCTAGGTGAAAGTCCTATGGTGGTTGTGAGCTACTTCACATTTTGATCTGACGGAAGGCCGAAAGGGATTGTGATATGTTCTCACATGACGTTTCTATGTCACGTGATTTCACCTATGATATTCCGATATGTTTATGTTTGTACTTTTGTTTTTGGAGAAATAGGAGTATTTATGTGTAATTCTTAGGCAACCTATATCATCTGTCGCCATTAGATCCGTTAAAGGGGCATTAGCTGTGTTATTTCCAAACAAATGTTTTTGAAATTTACTACTTAGATTGATATATAATAACAAACAAACAATAACACACATAGATCGTCACAGGCGTAAAAATTCTTGAATCCATTGATGTGAAAATTGCTTGAGAAACCCAAGTTTGACACTTTTCCAATTGCAATTGATTAACTCAACCTTACTATTTGTATATGAATAACACATTGGACCTGAGCTTATTTCCACAAAATATATCAAAGGATTGTTTTTCATTTTTGGAATGGATTATGGAAAAAAATCTGTGCAGAACTAAGTAATATTAATATATAAATTACCATTTTCTTTGCAATTGTAGTCAGATGGTTACGAAATTCATTCTATGTAACTGACTTTGCGGTGGGAGGTTTTCAAAGACGCAACAGACGACCCAGAACAGTTGATCACGAACAGCTGTGTGACATGAGAAATAGTCCTCATTTCTTCCCGGAAATTCTAAAAAGAATAAGGTTTTCTTCTGTGTTTCAAAACTTTTGAAAGAAACTAGTGATCTGAATAATCTGGAATACTGATTTTCAAACTCGCATCGTGTTTATTAAATTCAGCCGATTAATGGCGGATGGTTAAATATGTCAAACATGAATTGCCCTCCACTTGCAAAATTAATGGCGGCAACAACGGGGACATTCTGTTGTACAAATACTTGTGCTTGAATACTACTATTTGTTCAAAGGTATAAACAAAATAAATCCAGTGTAAGTTACGACAGTGGAGACACTTAATATTCGTTTATGAAGTAGCCACTGAATTTATCATTTTATACCAATCAGCAGGGCAATTCCGTAACTATTTCGTAAGTATTTCACTTTCACTTTCAGTCTATTTGTGCTAGCCACAGTCCTTTTTACGTATTAGGTTGGATAAGGTATGTGATAGATAGATAGATAGATAGATAGATAGATAGATAGATAGATAGATAGATAGATAGATAGAAAATAGATAGATAGATAAATAGATAGATAGATAGATAGATAGATAGATAGATAGATAGTAGGTAGATAGATAGATAGATAGATAGATAGATAGCAGATAGATAGATAGATAAATAGATAGATAGATAGATAGATAAATAGAAAGATAGATAGTAGGTAGATAGATAGATAGATAGACGGATGGATGGATGGATGGATAGATAGATAGATAGATAGATAGATACATATGTAGTAGTGTGTATAATAATAAAACGAGATAAAAATCATCATCGATGTTATTGCAATTACGACCATTGGTGTTGAGGTGTAATCTATATAATTTACATAAAACACTATTAATTTGATATTCAGCAGTTACTGATAAAATTGTCTAAAACTTATATAGGATTACTTACAGAAATAGAATTAGAGAAATCCATTTCCAAATAAAAACTAGTCAATATATGTATTTTGTTTTAAACAATACTTAACTACCACTTTTGATTTTCAAATTGGATTTGTACATTTGAAATATAAGATAAACATGCATAATTTAATAAAACGTTAAAAACAGATAGGGGAGATAACTGGAGTTAAGTGACTGAGTGCCACACCTTTCCCCAAAATTAATAGAAAATATTTTGTACTACCATATTTTGATATCACATACGAGATTTCGTATTTCAAGATACTATCATTGATGTTTAAAACAATGACGTCATACCATTGATGTCATTAAATGACAAAAATATGGAGGATATGAATGCAGCAGTTATATACAAATTAAAATGTCCTTGCATCAACTTTAGTTATAAAACTTTCTAAATAATATTCTCTATGTAAATTCTAAATTTATCCTTCACATTTTTATTTTTAAAAAGGTAATTTTGTCAATGATCTTATGAAGAGTGTGTTCCCTTAGATAGATTTGGCAATACATTTACGTTTATTATTTCGCCTTGTATGATACCACTTTTTTCTTTCTGAAATATACATTTATCATTTAATTCGAGCTCATCTGTCGAACTTATGAAGTCTTATTGAAAGAATTGGTCGTATTGAGCATGTGTGTTGCCCTTTTTAGTAAAACTATAACGTTGGCGTTATTAATAATACTTTCGCAATTCTACTGTTAATATATAATTAACTATATCGGTAATTTTCATTTTATTTGGTAGATAGTAATTTCCGTGTACATTTGATAGGCCTAGGAATATTGATTAATGACGTCACAGCAATAATATTTCACTCATGTTGAGATTTCACCAAATGCAAGTGAAGAATTTCAAATTTTGGCCTATGTTGGGCACATATAACCACTGGGCAGTGCGGGTTCTTTAATGTGTGATACCTAATATGACACGGGTGTCATGTTGTTGTCATATTGTAAATTTTGTATTTACAACCATCCAGTAAATTCAAAATTTACAACATGACACGGGACCTAGGTTTTTACTGTCTCACTCAAAGGACAGGGGAAAACAGTCACCTCCTCCGAGGCTCGAGCCGGCGACACTCGGGTTTCGAATTCAGCACTCTACCGTGGAACCACGACGACTCTCTTGGCACCTCAGTGAGTGCATATTGACACCTACTGACACCGGTACTACAAAAGAGAATTCATAGGTATTTTCATTTATGGTATTTTGATACTCATGTAATTTCGGAAAGTGCAAGTGGTTTCAACAATTGCTTGCGAGTAATTTTATTTTCAACACTATGATAACATTTATATGAATGCTGCAGTAGTACATGTATATAATTAATTGGAATTTACATTTTTTCGTAATCTATTAAAATGTGTGTGTGTGCGTATGTGTGTGTGTATGTGTGTGTGTATATATATGTGTGTATGTATGTGTGTGTGTTTGTGAATGTATTTGTGTGTGTATGTGTGTATGTTTATGTGTGTGTGTGTGTGTGTGTGTGTGTGTACATTCTGCATTGTGTAGTAGGTTACATGTATATGAATAATTAGTATTTAGATTTTTTAGAAGTCTACTAAAATGCGTTTGTTTGATAGTTTGATAGTTTATTAAGCTTTAAGCCATCTGGCTTATCAGCATAAATACATATACAATTTCATGTAAACACAAATATAATAAATCGCATTTACTATCAATATTTAAATACTGTAAGTGGAGTGTAAGTAAGTAAGTTGTATGAGGACAGGGCCTAACAAAACTGCATTTACGTCATTATCTCTGTAATCATGAAATCATTAAATTTAGATTCCTTTTAGTTTCTTTTTCTTACATCCGAACGCCTGAGTGGCTAATATAATAGCATTAGCAAAAATAGTTTAAACTTTAAAAAATATATAGAATGTAAGTTAATTAGAATTTTTTACTTAAATTATTAGATTTGCTCATAAAAAATACGTTTTAGAACCCATTGAGATGAATTTTCATTGATGCCGTTTTGGACATTTTCAAAGTTTCTAATTAATATCAACACATGCCAACACTGTTAATTCAAAGAGGTGATTCAACCACACTTTTCCATATTTCCGCAGAGCAATCACTCGGTGCCAATTTGACTTGGGTACGAGTTGACCAGCAATACTCGAAATAGACACCGAAATAATAGGACTATTTTAGTGTTTTATTTTGTGTTTTCTCAAATAAATGAATAACATTACTAAATTCGGGTAGATTGGATTCATTTGATATCCGTTTTATCCCATTAGGATGAAAACAAATGACCACACATGTCTACGAAATTTCTGATATGAGGTCGGTATGAATATTGCCCACAATACCCTTTGTTTTTTGTTTTTGTTTTTTATACATGCCCACTAATATTATTTATTGTTTTCAAATTCGTAAAACTTTTAAACAAGCCAATATGTGAACGCTAATGCTGCTTTAATAAAATTAAAAATTTGCATTTTCGTTTCTATGGTTTTTATCACATATTATATAGATATGTTAACATTATTTTTAAATAGGTAGCTGTTTTCTGGGTTGTAGGTATTCCATTTAGAATTAATCGATCTTGAAAAAAGGAAGATGTTAAAATTATATTTCGTGTTTTTGAAAACGAGTTATCGCTCTTGAAATGTTAAAATGACGATCGATGTCCTTTTTCAAACAACTGTGATAAAATGCAAATATTATAAATTATTTTTATCCGTATGCAGAGTAGTAAGACAAAGGATTAATGTTAATTCACTACATGAAAATGTATTTTGTAATTTGTTTAAACATCTGCCATAGACATTTGTGTGCTGTAAGAATCAAACTACACAACTCGTTCACATATATTGTATACATATTGTGACACACTCTTCTAGAGCCCCACGTGCATCCAAAGGGAGATAACTTCTTACAATATTAAGCGTGAAAAAATGGCAGACGACAGAAACTGTTAACAATAACAAAGTCAGTCAAAGTGGTAAAGGTTGTCAGATTAGATACCATACGTGTATGTTCTGTATAATCAAGGTTACAAATTACTATAATCAATATATAACTGACTTATTGCAAATTTGCATCTATGGGTATTTTTATCTGAGCAGTCAAAACTTCCGATTTCTTTTATTAGAACCAGCCTACTGCAATTTGCAAAGTCAAACATTGTTCTCCTTACGTGGAAGAAGGACACTTGGTCACGTGACCAGAATGTCTATATATTAATATAAACTGGATTTAATGTTGGCAATCTAAACAAAACTGACAGTTGACTCAAATTTGTCCATTAAAGACATAAATTGAATGGTAAATTCACATCAAGAAGTAAATTAAGTTGTTCTTTGTAAAAACAATTAATTTATCAGTCATGTGTTTTTATGCCAGCTATGAAACACAGCTTCACATTTTCTGGCATCCTTTGTCCCTGTATCTGTTTCTCTGGGTACAGTCACATTTTGCCAAAGATTATCATTACTTTCCTATTGTATATGGTACTTTTGTGAAACTTACAAGAAAGTCTCATTGTGATGAGGTGCATCGCCCAGTCAAGATCAATGTTTATATTCAAGGTCATACTCAAGGTCAAACGGTGGTACAGTCTTCTTTTAAAGAATGTTTTGTTAAAAATACTCAATTTCGGCATACTTCAAGGTGTTATTTCTTCACTATATACCCACAACTTGTTTTATTGACTCTAAATAATTGTTAACCATTCTGAATTGATCATTTACAGAAAAAAATGATGACTTATTTTTTTACAGTGACTGAATTTAAGATTTAAGTGTCATAAAGATTTGGTATTTTGGAGGTTATAGCTTTTGATTTTTTTGTCCTCTTTATCCGCCAGCTCTAATAAAAGAATGAAAACACATTGATATCATGGCATTTGAAAAGATTTTTACTAAGTTAGCTAAGAAATATGAGTTTTGTAAATAAATGACGGTTTTAACAATGAATAGGATAGTTGATGAAAATAATCAAAATTCTGGAAAGGGGCATAACTCTTGCATTCGTAAATACCCCTTATATACCAACAAATGTGCCAGATTATTCTTTCTGTTAATTTATACAGTCAGTATGAATAAGTATGCAAAAAATAAGTACAATTTGATGATAAGTTTTTTGTATACCCCAGGGTACCTTTCTTCCCCTTAAGTCATTGGTATTGTTACATATACAGTCGTATTCATTATACTCCACCACGAAGTGTTTAGTGAAAGAAAAAACACAAATAAATCATCTCAGACTGAACTCGCGATGACAGTAAGGGAGGCTGCTTTAGTCATCAGTGCAGAAAGAAATCTAATACGCTAACTCTGATCTAGTTTGATTAATAGTAGAGTTTTCAACTGATATTTGTATCTTTTAAAAATCAAAAAAATTATCCGAACACCTCTTGAATGTTCAATTTAGTGCATTTAGTTCAAGCAGATGTCATGTAGTAAATTTGTCATTTTCTGGGTAGGTGTAAATACAGAATTTACAACATGACACACAGAAGCGCAGTGAAATGCCACCCCAGTTCAGTATATTTGGTAAAGCAGGTTTAATATCTTAAATTTTTCTATATTTGATTTGATTTTTGATTTGATTTTTTGTTTTACGCCATACTCAACAAGTTTTCAGTCATTTGATGGCGTCCACTTTTTATTGGTGGAAGAGAAACCCTTGTTACCCGGAGTAAAGACCACCGACCTTCCACAAGAAAACTGGCAAACTTTCCCACTTAATTCGAAATGACCCTAGCGGGATTCGAACAAGAGATGAGAGGCAATTTTTCTATAAAGAGCCGGGAAATAATAACTATTATTGATATCAAATAATGATACTATTATGTGTAATAGTGGAAAATAATAACAAATTATCTGAAACGTTCGCTTATCGCTTTGCTCAGCTACCATGTTCTAGACCTGAATCATTCGAAACATTGGAACTTTCCATTATATCGGGTCTGAATTTATTTTCCTAGAAAAGGTGCTTGTTATCCATAGTCTCATATGAATTATTGCTTCACAATTTATCAGACAATTCAGCAAACATTTTCAGTTTGTATAACGATATTGTATAATTGTGTTACTGTCACGACTCACCCCCCCCCCTTTGAACACATTCTCGACCCGCATCCTGATGAGGATCAAAAGCACCTTCTCTGTCCCTAATCTAAAATCCTGCATCCTCCTGTGTGGGGTCATAGGGCTATTATTGGTGACTGACTGAGAGTATCGTATGTAGTGCTTATATCGCACTAATTCCCCAAACTAGGTCTACCGTCATTCAAAATTTCCATATATATCTATTCAGTCTCGATTTTCCTTGACTGAACTTAAACCCCAAATACAAAACGTAAAAAATAGTGATTGATCGTTTCTTCTTTACACTGAATAAGTGCAGGGGATCCTCAATACATAACAAAGTCTGCACAGTGTTGATGATGATGATGATGATAAATTTAAGGTTAAGGTTAAGGGTCCTGTTCGTCAAATATAACAGTAATGTACGGACATAATGTACAAGATATATTTAAGTCAAGAACGTCCCAAATGTGTATCCCTTCATCCACCAAGGCATTTGAATACACATTACACAATTGGTTTTTTTTCCAGCTATATCTAATGTACCTTACGATGTGAACAGTTATTATACCTCTGATATACTGACGCTGCGCAACAATGCGTATCCTGACATACTCAAAGCTTGTGTCTCATTAGGAAGAACAGTCACTTCCATTGCCTAGTGCTCTGTTACCCCTGGCCTGTCCTGGTCAGGATCCTTCAATTTACTATAATTTGAGTCCAGCCGATTTTGTGAAGAGAAAATTCACATATACATATATCAACATATCATCTGATCCCCTGAGACCGCCATGGACTCATCATCAGCACCAGGATAGAATATGGTAGTAAGATATGTCCAGGAACTGATCAAAGTACAATGCGACATCTGCTGTAGGTTCATTTTCTTTTAATCATATGCATTTCAGTATTTTTATTTATTTAATTCATATAGACCTTTTATATACCTAGATCTTTTTGAATTGACTGACTTGCTAAAGAAAAGCTTAATCAAAGTTTATATATATATTTTTTAACTATGTTTGAAAATTCATATACCAATTTACATATACTGATACAGACTTATTTTTCTATTTTTTTTTTTATTAATTAATTGTTTGTCTTTTTTCGATTTTGTCTATAATCAAATTAATTGTTTGTTGTTTTATAGTCTTTGTTTTCTATATATATTAATTGATTTCAGACCTATTTCATATTCATTAACACGACTCAACTATGGGCACAGTTATGTTCAGGAAGATATCTGATGTTATAATTACAAAATTCATTTTCTCGTGTGAATGGAAAATATAGGATGATGTCGATTTCTTTGTCCTCAACCCTGTTGATTTTGTGACCTCCATTTAATTGTATTATTCAAATTGACACCTTTCAGATAATTGCATGGTCATGGGGAGTAAATTTCAGCGTTAAACTGTTTAATGTACTATAGTAGTTAAAAACATTGCAGTTTTATGTAGTGTTGGATAAATTGAATAACCAAAGATTTTGTTTTTGTTTTTTATTTGTACTGTGTGATTGATATGTATGTATATTGTAGAGTTAAATAAAAAAGAGAAAAAAGAAATGGGAACCATCAGAAATGGGGTTCCCAAATTGACACTGTAATCTCTTTGTGTGGATAAGAGCAGCAATGAGTCAATGGATCAGTAACCACCGCTAACAACTTAAACGTAATAGTCCGGAAAATACAGTACATTATCTTTACAATGACTATTTTATTTGTGGTATTAAATTCACTCATACAAAGAAACATATATAGGAAACAGAACATTAATTGATTGTGACTAAAATATCATATGAAACATGCAGATGTAAACACACTCACAAATATTCGGCCTCTTCACCTTTATCAAGTGAAAGACGACAATATCTATACTTCTCTCATACCTGCCTATATAATATAGAGTAGGCCCATACAATACGCCTTTGGATGATCTGTGTGTATTACATATCACGTGACATGTATATTACATATCACATGATATCCGTATGGATATTTATTATTATTATTTTTTTAAATGAACCGTGTGTAATGCTGGTCAGTGCAAACATGACACCAAGACAACAACTTCCCCGATAATATCAATTAGAACATGTATAGTATCACTGGTCCTCACATTCTGTAAATAATTACGTATACCGCACACTGAAAGATTTTAAAGTCATACAGACTATACTCTACTGTAGCCGAATGTCTTTGATTAATATCCCTACTCCCCACTCGACTATATATTCTGTACAGTACAGTGGTAGGTTAATCGCCTACTGTTGAAAGAGTTGCATGGATTTGTACCTTATATATGCTTAAATTCCTCTCTCTCTCTCTCTCTCTCTCTCTCTCTCTCTCTCTCTCTCTCTCTCTCTCTCTCTCTCTCTCTCTCTCTCTCTCTCTCTCTCTCTGCATTTCATTGACTAAAAATGAAAAAAGGTAAAAATGAAAACGTACCAATCGCCAATCGAAAATCAAGTCCATTAGAACACGGCAAATTAGATGTTTAAATGGTCGAATCCCAACTGGTATAAGACCAGGTGTCTGGAAGAAGTCAGCGTCCCCTGCTGGTATGACAAACCCATTTCAAATGTTCCATGGAAACCTTTCTGAATGTTCGATGAAAAGTTCAAATTCGGCAAAAAGGTCAATTGTGGTGAAAAGTTCGGGAAAGAGCTCAAAATCAGTGAAAAGATAAAGCTTAGTGATGTACATAGGTTTCAACATGAACAACAATTGCGAATCCCAAATGAGATAGGACCAAGTGTCCAGAGGAATTCATCGTCCTCTGCAACTTATTAAAGATTAACTTAACATGAAATGCTGAAAAAATTCAGCTGATTGGTATAGTTTCGGATGTATTGTTCCGCGGTACATTTTCGAGTTTGCAAACGACAAACTTTATGCTAGGGGTATACAAACCGGATTTCCATTTTAGAATTTAAAACGTCGGGGAACTTTGTTTCTGGATCAAGACACCAAAACCGTCGTCTCTAAAGCAAGCCTCTGATTACACTTCAATATTTTTCCACTTCACATTAAAAGCAAATGACCAAATTCAGTTGCAACCCCCATGACTCCCTTCTAGATCCACCAACGCATTTGACGGTGAGCCATTTGTCAATGTGCTGTTCAAATGTTAATGTAATAATGCAACTTTAGATATTTATCAATATACGATATTCACATCAATATTTACTTGAAGAAATACGAGTAGAGAAAATCGACGGATAGAAAATGTTTTTTTTTTGTATCCCAAAGAATTCAATTTATTTGTTTCGAATAATGTTATACAAAATATCGTCATACCTGAGGTAACAGCAGACGCTTATAAATCGCTAAAGTTAATAAAATAGGTTTTATTTGTCTTTGTATTATATTTTAAGATTTAAAGTAAACACCTGAACGTATACTAATCAATTTTTTTAAATGTCTTTAGTATGCAGATATACCTGAGATGAAAGATAAATGTTGAGTGCATTGTATGTGCAAGATATAGTTTCGGCCTTAGGAAATTACTTATGGAAGCACCTAGATGCTACAATTGAAAAACATATTCGTTAACTGATTCGATTCCCAGTGTTGGGTCATACCAAATTCTTTTTTAATGGAGAGACTGTTCGTTCGCCAAACATCCGACACACGAAACTAAAGCCACGAGTCTTTCGAGTGAGACTTAAAACCGAAGTTCTGTGTTACTGTAGGGATAGCTAGTAAGAAAATGATCCATACATTGGCGTCAGTCAAATTTTTTGGCACTTCACCTAAAACTGGTAACATCTCAATTATCAGTGAAAAGTTTTGAATGATTGTTAAAGTGCATTAGCTGTGTTTTTTTTTTTTCATTTTTTTCTTTCCCTTTTTACTACTTAGATTGATATACAAAACAGAAAAGAAATAAATACACAGGCATAAAAATTCTCAAATTCTTATATAATTTATAAAAGTTGATTGAGAAACCCAATTCGGTATTTTTTCACTTGCAATTGATAAACTCAACCTTATTTTTTCTATTTGCATACCAAGTTGCACCTGAACGTATTCTCACCGATTTTAACACCTGTGTATAGCACTTAATGTTATTGTACATGAAGTACAATTAGTAAAAGTAGAAAAAAAATCAAAATTATTTTTGGTAAACAAAGTTCATGCCACTTTAAACAACAAACAGACAAAACAAAATGATTTAATGCAAACAACCAATACTGAAATGACTTTTTACTATGTGGCCGTCACCAGATAGAATATATTTACATAACACCTACGGATTTCCGTATACGTAGTTACCTGTTCATATCCAAGTCCAAGGGTCGTTTCAACGAAAACTATTTGTTTGAGTGTTGATACTTTAGTGTGTTGTGTTCTTCATATTGTATATACAAATATTTTCAGTACAGCAAGAATTAGACATTCTGGCAAGTTTAACACAGAGCATCTTTTTCACACAGTATAGGATTTTTGTTTGTTTTGTCCGTAACCGTCATACAGAGTATATTTTATAAGAGCGAAGCGTGAGAGTACAAGTGCGGCTATTTCATCTGGAACAGTCAATCTACTGCGCATATACTGTAACAAGGTAATCTATACGTCTTCTATCTGCTGATTTAGATCATATCACTTTCCAGTATGGTCAATAAATTATTATCATGATTTTATAGCTTTTTTCGCATATGATAGTTTGCCATAATGTTAATTTTAGAAATAAAAAATGAAATAGGGGTATATTGTTTAAAAGAAAGGAATATATATATATATATATATATATATATATATATATATATATATATATATATATATATATATATATATATATATATATATACAGTATCCATATTTTCACAAAATAGGTTTTATTATAATAGTATATTATTACTATATAGAAATAAAATCTGAAATAGGGGTATATAGAAGCATTTTCATTGGCAGTCGGACAATAACACCTGAATATCACCATCGTCACTGGTTGATTCTTAATCTGTCTCCAATCTTTTGGTACAAGTTTACATTATACGGATGTATAAGGAATATATAATTTGAAAATAAGAAATAAAAAAGTAAATAAATAACATTCAGAACCCCAACTCAGTCGATTCCTACAAGAATATTTTACGCTTTTCTTCTGCGTATGGTATTTATATTTCAGAGAGTATCCGATACAATAAGTGTGTTCAAAATAATGTTGGCATTTATTATATACAGGCAAACTACTTACTGATGAGGTTATGTCGCTGATCGCCTTTAATGTAAACATTGCGTATATTTGACATTCTATACAAAACTTTTAATCAGTTACTATCTAGGTAAACTACTCACTGACATATTATGGACACAGAGATATCGAAAATCGCGTTTAATGTAAACGTTCCGCAAATTTTACGGTCGGTATAATAGCCTTGATTGCAATTTCTCTGTTTCGCTAAGTGAAATGTTGAGTTGCCTTTTCGTTGGCAGTTGTTCAGACGTCTGTGCCATTTATGGTGAGGATTCACTCCTCACGTATTTTATTTTGATTTGATTCTGGATTCATGGCGGGTGTGACCGATCGACAGGGGATGCTTACTCATCCAGGGCATCTGACCCCAGCTCTTGGTTCCTAGAGGTCAGTGTTTGTCCATTTTTACCGGATTTGTATATATGTCCTGGACATTCTATTGATTTATACTTCGGTATCTGAGATTATTTTATTGTTTAAGTTACCTTTTCAATAGCAGTTCATAGCCCAGCCAGCAATTTATTCATATGGAGATCCTGTTCCAATGATTTTTCACGTTTGCAGTCGAAAATAAATATCTTTATTGTTCATCACATATAAATATATATATATGAATATATATATATATATGTAGAGAGAGAGAGAGAGAGATAGAGAGAGAGAGAGAGAGAAAGATAGAGAGAGAGGGAGAGAGAGAAATAGAGAGAGATAGATACCATATATTATTAATAATTAGTACCAAAATTAGTAGAGGATCTAGGTATTATTACCCTAAACTAAAAAAATAAAATGAAATAAAATTTACTGAACAGAACAGAACCCGGGAGGTAAATAGTGGTGAAAATATATTCCGTATGATCGGAATAATTATTGAAAGAAAAAAAATGCAAACAGAATAAACTCTTCCTTGCAAACGGAAAAAAATATTCTGTGCGAACGGAGTGAATATTGAGAAAAAAAATTATTCTGTTCACACGGAATGTTTTTTTTTTTTTTTCACTCCGGGGTTGAAAACATGAAGGCCTGGCAACGCACTAAATTGTCTGATACATATATATCTACATGTATGTAAAAAACAATAAATGTTTACCAAACAGAATTAGAATATGAACATATGCCAGTGTAGGTCTATGTAAAAAATGTTTTACTGTTATATCTAGATAGATGTGTAAAAAAAATAAAAACAAACAAACGAACACAACAGACACATTCAAAATTCCCCGATAATATAAATTAAGTACATGTATATTATCACTGTTCCTCAAATTCTGTAAATAATTACGCGTACCGCACAATGAAAGAATTCAAAGTCATACAGAAATATATGTGAATCTAAATTCTACTGTAGTCAAATATCTTTGATTAATATCATGTAAAGCCTATCCAGACGAGGCATACAGGTCACCCTGTTATATCACTTCACAATTATGTCAATATTATATACAATACTCCAGATATATCTAGAATTTACATTTAAAATAGTGGAGTAGGCTAAAACACTATACTGCCGAGTTCTGTCATCTGTAGGCCTACTCCCCACTCGACTATATATTCCGTACAGTACATTAGTAGATTTATCGCCAACCGTTGAAAGAATTGCATGGAATTGTACCTTAAATATATATGCTTAAATTCCAGTGTGCATAAGCATTGACAACAGGAACAATTATACAATTAACATCAACATCACAAACAATCCCCAAATCCAAAGACAAAAATACCCTACCAAGTTATTGTGTTACATTGTCAGGTATTTATAGATTAATGTATATTTTCTTTAATTTCAGTCCAGCTGATATTGTGAAGAAAAAAATCACATATACTTATATCAACATATCACCTGAGCCCCTAAGACCGCCATGGCCTCATCATTAGCACCAGGAGATAATATGTCAGTAGGATATGTCCAGGAACTGATAAAAGTGAAATGTGACATTTGTGATACCGAGGAGGATGTTACGTCGCATTGCACGGAATGCGTCAAGAACTTGTGTACAAAGTGTAAGCAATATCATGACAAATTCCTTACAGATCACAAAATAATCACAGTATTTGAGGGAAGAATTATTAGAAATGTGATCACTAAATGTCAAACTCATGATTTAGTTTTTTCATATTATTGTGATAATTGCCTGATGAATTTTTGCAATAAGTGTCTAATGGAAACTCATAGAAAATGTACTTTTGTAGATGTCGACAAACATGCTCAAATCTTTAAAATGACCTTAACAAAAAGAGTACATAAACAGAGAAAATATTTACCTGAAATTGGAAAAGTATCGGACAGTATAAATGATCATATGACAAAATTTGACAAAATAATCGACAGTCAAATCACTTTAGTTGAGATAGAAACTGAAAAAAGACATAAAGAACTGGATATTAATAAATCAGATTTAATTAAACAATTCAAATATCAACAGTCATCCGCGCAAAAAAAATTAAAAAATCATATACAAACCCTCCAGGACCTCAGAACATCGATTGACAACATAACAAGATCAATAGAAACACAAATAAATTTAGTGCCGAACGCAGGAGTTTTACATTTAGTAAATGAGAGCAACGCAAAATTAGATTCCACATCTATTAATACAACTTTTGAAGTTCCAAACCCACCTATGTTTACACCTTCAACCCTGTGGGACCAAGGAAATAATTTACTGGGTTCATTGCAATATGCCGATAACACACTTTTCACCATTGATACCTGCGTGCAACCCGGCGGTACTTTCAATGACCTTCCAGAGCCGAAATTTCCCTCCCCGGTCCTAAATGAACTTTATCTAACACCCTCGGATCCATCTCTGTCTATGAGACATAATATATCAGTTATCCGCGAGTTGTCAATGGATCACTATATTAACAGTTGTACACCAGACGGCAGCACGTGTTGGGTTGGTTGTTTGGAACCACATAAAGTACAACTTTATGACCAACGCGGTAAGAAGCTGCTGAGTGTTGAGCTGTCACATGATACAGACTTCACAGCTCTGACTACAACAGGTGAGTTACTTGTGTCAGGTGATAATACAACAATCATTTCACGTGTAAACAAGTCCGGTGAAGTACGTACGTTTACCAACATATCTGCACTTGGTGTTGGGTGTGTTTTAGGTTTAGTTACAACACGACAAGGTGACGTGTTTGTGTGTGTCAGAATGACTGGTAAAACTAAAGATAAAGTTCTCACATTCTCCGCACAAGGAAAGAATATTTCGGAACTTAATTCCCATTTCTTTATATCTACAAATCTACTGGGTATACACACTCTCTCACGTGACACATTCTGTGTATTAGACGGAAGTTGTAGACTTGTAATTGTAGAGGGACGTGGCCAACTGGTCAGACACATCGACCGATCAACGACAGAGTTACAGAAGGACATAAGGGCTGTAGCGGGGGACAGACACGGACACTTGTTTATTGTTACAGGTGAATACATACATGTGTTAAGTGGGGAGGGCACGTGTAAACGTACTTATCACATACAGGGATCAGGGTGGGTACGGTGTATATCTGTGGGTGAGGACGATGTCCTGTGGGCGGGGACATCAAATACAGGGAACCTGGTTGTAGCCAAATACTTAGTGTAAACATCTACACAACACACTATTATATCAAATGTTACACATTATATACTACACATATCTACACACATCTCACTTCTGTGCCACACGACAAATGTTTTGTTAATATTTTGATTGATAATGTACCGAAATTAACGACATTTTATGTTCGTGTTTGTTGATTCTACAAGAGATGTCCCCATCATTATTTTTAATCGTTCGTTGATGCTTGTAAATTCTAAATAATTTGATCAAATATAGATATTTGGACCCTTAAGTTATCGGTCATGTAAATATCTATCTTTCTTTTGTTTTAATCATTGTATTAACATTTAATTAATAGATAAATACAAATAAGGTGTAAATAAAAATGTGCAATGATTAAATGGTAATGATTGTGCAATGCACAGTGGGACCCTAGACGACAGATCCTTCATCTATAATGTCAGTAATTATGCTTATGTTTATTTTCTTTCAATCATTTAAGTATGTTTATTTATTTAATTCATGTCAAGCTTTAATATATCTAAATCTATTTAAATTGACTGACTTTCTTAAGAAAAGCTTAATAAAATTTAGATATATATATATATATATATATTATATATATATATATATATATATATATATATATATATATATATATATATATATATATATATATATATATATATATTTAACTTTGTTTGAAAATTCATATACCTATTTGCATATACTGATACAGACTTATTTTAATCATTTTTTATTAATTAATTATTTATTTTTTCGATTTTGTCTATAATCAAATTAATTGTTCACTGCTTTATACTCATTGTTTTCTATTTTTATTATATAATTTCAGACCTATTTCATATTCATTAACACGACTAAACTATGGGCATAGTTATGTCCAGGAAGATATCTGATGTTATAATTACAAAATTCATTTTCTCGTGTGAATGTATAGGAGGATGTCGATTTCTTTGTCCTCAACCCTGCTGATTTTGTGACCTCCAATAAATCTTATTATTGAAATTGACACCTTTCAGATAATTACATAGTCATGGGGAGTAAATTTCAACGGTAAACTGTTTAATGTATTATAGTGAATAAAAACATTGCAGTTTTTATGTAGTGTTGGATAAATTGAATAAACAAAGATTTTGTTTTTGTATTTTTATTTGTACTGTATGATTCATATGTATGTATACTGAAGAAATAAATAAAAAAGAGAAAAAAGAAAAGGGAGCCATGAGAAATGGTGTTCACAAATTGATACTGTAATCTCTTTGTGTGGATAAGAGCACCAATGAGTCAATGGATCAGTAACCACCGCTAACAACTTAAACTTAATAGTCTGGAAAATACAGTACAGTATCTTTACAATGCCTATTTTATTTGTGGTATTATATTCACTCATACAAAGAGACATATCGGAAACAGAACATCAATCGATTGTGACTAAAATATGATATAAAACATGCAGAAATGTACAACAAATGTAAACACATTCACAAGTTTTCGGCCCCTCCACCTTTATCAATTGAAAGACGACATTATCTATACTTCTCTCATACCTGCCTATATAATATAGAGTAGGCTCATACAATTCTGTGTGTATTACATATCACGTGACATGTATATTACATATCACATGATATGCGCATAGATATTTATGTTCCTAGGAATAAACCGTGTGTAATGCTGGTCAGTGCAAACATGATACCAAGACAACAACTTCACCGATAATATAAATTTAGTACATGGATATTAATACTGGTCGTCACATCCTGTAAATAATTACGTATACCACACACTGAAAGATTAGATTTCAAAGTCATACAGAAATATATGTGAATCTAAACTCTACTGTAGCCGAATGTCTTTGATTAATATCGGGTTAAGCCTATCCAGATGAGGCATACCGGTAACCCTGTTAAATCACTTCACAATTATGTTAATGTTATATACAATGCTCCAAATATATCTGGCATTTACATTTAAAATAGTGGAGTAGGCTAAAACACTATTCTGCCAAGTTCTGTCATCTGTAGGCCTACTCCACACTCGACTATATATTCTGTACAGTACAGTGGTAGGTTAATCCCCAACTATTGAAAGAGCTGCATGAATTTGTACTTTAAATATAAAAGCTTAAATTCCCCCTCTCTCTCTCTTTCTCTCTCTCTCTCTCTCTCTCTCTCTCTCTCTAAATTTCATCGCCTAAGTACAAATGAAGATGTACCAATCGACACGGCAAATTAGATGTTCAAATGGTCGAATCGCAACCGGTAAAGGACCAGGTGTCCTGTAGAAGTCAGCGTCCCCTGCTGGTATGCCACACGTGTTGTAAATGTTCCATGGAAACCTTTCTCAAGTTCGATGAAAAGTTCAAATTCGGCAAAAAGGTTAAGTTTGGTGAAAAGGGCAAGTTCGGGACAGAGCTCAAAATCGGTGAAAAGATCAAGTTTTGGTGATATACATAGGTCTCAACATGAACAACAATTGCGAATCCCAAATGTGATAACACCAGGTGCCAGGAGGAATTCAGGGTCCTCTACATCTAACTAATGATTAACTTAACATGAAACGCTGAACAAATTCAACTGAATGGTATGGTTTCGGATGTATTCGTCCGCAGTACATCTTCGAGTTTGCAAACGACAAACTTTATGCTAGGGGTATCTTGTATACTCATGGGATTTCCATTTTAAATTTATCAAGTCCAAAGAAGTATTTTAATAGAGTCCGGGAACCTTTTTTCTGAATCCAGACACCAAAACCGTCGTCTCTAAACATTGAATGAAGATTTATCTTTTGAAAATATATTATTGTTACATTAATCTAACCTCCAAACTGAAGTGGAATTCAGCGCCGGCCAAGGGAGTGTGGGAGATGCATTTAAAGTAATTCAAACTGGATTCCTGATGAAACATTATCTAGTTCAAAACACAAAGTCACTGTTCCCCAGTGGTCCGAAGTATCAAACTCAGAAAAAAAAATTTAAAAACCCATATTTATAGTATTTATAGTGCACTTTCATGAACAGCCTAGGAAGGGGTGGGGTACAGAATTATTTTGAATTTAGAAAGTCCGGGAACCTTTTTTCTGAATCCAGACACCAAAACCGTCGTCTCTAAAGCAAGCCTCTGATTACGCTTCAATATTTTTTCACTTCACATTACTAGCAAATAACTAAATTTAGTTGCAACCCCATACTCCCTTCAAGATCCACCAATGCTTTTGACGGTGGGCAGATATCAGTTTCGATCATACAAAACCCGACTTTTGTCAATGTACCTTCGAAATGTTTATGTAATGATGTACTTTTAGATATTTTTCAATATACGATATTCACATCAATATTTACGTTGAAGAAATACGAGTAGAGAAAATCAACGTATACGATATGTTTTGTATTTTGTATCGCAAATAATTCAATTTATTTGTTCCGAATAATGATATACACAATATCGTCATACCTGAGGTAACAGCAGACGCTTATAGATTGCTTAAGTTAATGAAAATAGATTTGATTTCTACTTGTATTATATTTTAAAATTTAAAGTAAACACCTGAATCAATATTTTAAATGTTTTCAGTATGCATATCTACCTGAGATGAAAGATAAATGTTGAGCGCATTATACGTGCAAGTTAAACCGAGAATACCTAAAACTCATTTTAAGACTTTAAATGGAATTTCATCACATAGTGTCTGCCTGAGGAGTTACTTACGGAAGCACCTAGATGCTACATATGAAAATCTCCATTGCCAATTTAAATGTGTGAAACGTACTTTAACAACAATTATCATTCATTCATTAATTAATAAACGCATTCAGATGCCCATTCACAAAAGAGTATTTCTTTGTAATCATAAAACAGTTGCTATACATAACGCAATTAGTGACTCTGTTTTAAAAGTTGTATCTTTAATGAAGGCCTTTGGAATTGATAACTGTAAGCACAATGAACAAAAAAATAAATGCTGAATTAATTCAGTTAAATTATTTATTGGACTTGACCTTGAACTCACGGCGGGTATGACCGGTCAACAGGGGATGCTTATTCCTCCATGGTACCTGATCCCACCTCTTGGTTTCCAGAGGTCCGTGTTTGTCCATGTTTACCGGATTTGTATCTATGTCCTGGGCATTCTATTGATTTATACTTTGGTATCTGAGATATTGTTTAGAAATTTTGTCGTCGACTCATCATATTTTTACTAAAAGCATTGATTAAGACAAAAATAAAATGTCGACCTTGCTTCTCGATCATCTGTGGTAAAAGGGAAATACAAGTAATTAGATAAAAATATATTTTCACAAACCAATCAGATAAAATTACTGTATTCATTTTCGTTTACAATGAAAAATAAGTTATGACTAAATGAATCACTTGCCGGTGTCCAGCGTAGAGTGTTTAATTCTTTAGGGAAAGTTACCGGGTTCGATTCCCGGG
This sequence comes from Atrina japonica, assembly GCA_030159075.1. Classification (NCBI taxonomy): domain Eukaryota; kingdom Metazoa; phylum Mollusca; class Bivalvia; order Pterioida; family Pinnidae; genus Atrina; species Atrina japonica. The sequence goes on along the minus strand of BROG01000573.1, from coordinate 360,106 downwards.
GTTGGGTCACACCAAAGATATTTTTTAATGGAGAGACTGTTCGTTCGCCAAATATCCGACACACGAAACTAAAGCCACTAGTCTTTCGGGTGAGACTTAAAACCGAGGTCCCGTGTTACTGTAGAGATAGCTAGTAAGAAAATAATCAATACATTTGCGTTAGTCAAATTTACAGCACTTCACCTAAAACTGGTGACATCTCAATTATCGGTGAAAAGTTTTGACTCACCGTTAAATGGGCATTAGATGTGTTTTGTTGTTGTTTTTTTTTTGTTTTTCTTTTTTTTTTTTTGGTTTTTTTTTTATCTTTCCCTTTTTACTACTTAGATTAATATAAAAATAGAAAAGAGATATATCCACAGGCATAAAAATCTCAAATTCCTATATGTTTTGTGGAAATTGCTTGACTTTTTCACTTGCAATTGATAAACTCAACCTTACTATTTCTATATCCATACCAAGTGGCGCCTGGACTTATTTTCACGGATTTTAACACCTGTGTTAAGCTCTTCATATCATTGTACATGAAGTACAATTAGTAAAAGTAGAAAAAAAATCAAAATTATTTTTGGTAAACAAAGTTAATGCCACATTAAATAATAAACAGACAAAACAAAAATGATTTAATGCAAACAACCAATACCGAAATGACCTTTTACTATGTGGCTGTCACCAGATAGAATAGATTTCCATGACACCTACGGACTTCCGTATACGTAGTTACCTGTTCTGTCTTAATCGGATATAAATAGGGTTGGGACATTTCCACTTGTTTGTGTGTTGAGACTTTAGTGTGTTGTGTCCTTCATATTGTATATACATATATTTTCAGTACAACAAAATTTGGAAATTCTGGCAAGCTAAACACAGAGCATCTTTTTCACAGAGGTGAACAAAGCCTATGAGTTGGGTTGGTCTTGTCCTTAACCGTTAATACAGAGTATATTTCAGAGTATATTATAAGAGCAAAGCGTGAGAGTACAAGTGCGGCTATTTCATCTGGAACAGTCAATCTACTACGCATACACTGTAACAAGGTAATCTATATGTTTTCTGTCTGCTGATTTAAATCATATCATTTTCCAGTATGGTCAAAAAAATTATTATCTTCATGATTTTATAGCTTTTTTGGCATATAATTGTTTGCCATAATGTTAATTTTAGAAATATAAAATGAAATAGGGGTATATTATGTAAGAGAAATGAATATATATATATATATATATATATATATATATATATATATATATATATATATATATATATATATATATATATATATATATATATATATTGTATCCATATTTTCACAAAATATGTTTTGTAATAAAAGTATATTATTACTATATAGAAATAAAATATGAAATAGGGGTATATTGTTCAAAAGACATGAATAAGTACACAATGTATCTATCAGTATACAGTGTATATATCAGTATATAATGTATCTATATTTTTCGCAATATAGGTTTTATATTTACGGTCGAATAAAATCATTTCGAGTGAACGAAAAAAATAATCAATCGATTGTCGAACTGCCGAAAAAAGAACTGCATATTGCGCATGTATTAGATTTCGGTTTCTGAATTATACTTCTTTTCATATCACTACTACGATATAGATTTTGTTATCCTTGATCCAACAGATCAATATTTCAATCCAAATCTTTTCTCGGTTAGAGTTTTCTTGTTATCAGTGGTAGAAGCATTTTCACTGGCAGTCGGCCAATCTCTTAATCAATTTATTTGGGCCCAGAGTTATGGCAATAACACCTGAATAACACCATCGTCACTGGTTGATTCTTAATCTGTTTCCAATCCTTTGGTGCAATTTTACATTATACGGATGTATAAGGAATATATAATTTGAAAATAAGAAATAAAATAGCAAATAAATAATATTCAGAACCCCAACTCAGTCGATTCCTACATGAATACTTTGCTTTTCTTCTGCGTATGGGGGGGGGGGGGGGGGGGGGGGGGGCGGGGGGGGGGGGGGGGTATTTATATTTCAGAGAGTATACGATACAATAAGTGCGTTCAAAATAATGTTGGCATGTATTATATACAGGCAAACTACTTACTGATAAGGTTTTGTCGCTTATCGCCTTTAATGTCAACATTGTGTATAATTTACATTCTATACAAAACTTTTAATCAGTTACTATATACTTTGTTTCCCTTAAAATAAAGTAACCTTTTCAATAGAGCTCAATGAATCTTCTGTACTGGTTATGGCGAGGATTTATTCCTCACATATTTCATTGGAATATGACTACGGAATATTGTCAGGTGGGACTTGTCGTCTGGGGATGCGTATTCCCCCATAACACTTGATCACATCCCTGGGTCTTCTGGAAGTCCATGTTTGTGCAATGTTTGTATAAACTTAACAGAACATAGTTATGTTTAAAAATATAAGTTTTTCTAAGTTTTGCTACTTGTACTTGATATACATGAAAAATGAGGGCAATACACGGGCATAAAAATCCTATATTCTTATATATATATTAGGAGAATAATGTCAAGACCAGTATAGTATACATATGCAAATAGTTGTGCAGTGAAAAAGTGTAAAATCTAATGTATTCTCGGGCAATTTTCACAAGATATATAGGGATTTAAGAAATTTTATGCCTTTTTTTATTATTTTTTTTAGAATATGTGTAGCTTATCGATCACGTGATACCATCTACCTTCTAGGGTAGTGCTAACCAAAGCCGGTGAAACAAATTAATAAATACCTTTATTAACCTTAATTGAGGAATATTTACTTGTTATTTAAGGTCTGTCCCAGTCATATTTTGATTTTTTTTTCTATTTGAGTTAAAAATACATTTTGTTATAATGTAAAAAATTTAAAATTGCAGATATAAATTCCTTGATATTGATACAGAAAGGATATCTCGACAACTCTAAGCACAACCATGGCTTCTTCAGCGACACCGGATGAGACACAAGTGGGATATGCCCAGCATCACGTGACTGTTCTTTGTGACGTGTGTGATTCCGAGAAGAACGTAAGATCGTATTGTACTGACTGTGTTAAAAACATGTGTAGAAAGTGTGAAAAAGTACATAACAAACTTCATACAGATCACAATATAATATCTGCATTTGAGGGACGAATTATTAGACATTTTAATACTAAATGTCAAACTCATGACTTGGTTTTTACATATCACTGCAATAATTGCCAGATGAATATTTGTACCAAATGCCGAAAGACAATTCATAGAAAATGCAATACTGCTGATATCGACAAACACGCTGAAATGATAAAAAGTTCATTCATAAAAAGAGTTGAGAAACAGAGAAAACATTTACCTGAAATTGATCAAAAATCAAACAGTATTAAGGAACATTTAACGACTTTTGACAAAATAACCAAAACGCAAATAGATTTAGTCGAAACAGAGACTGAAAAATTACATAGGTATTTGGATGCTAAAAAATCAAAATTAATTAAACAATTAAAATCTGAACAAGCTTCTGCGCATAAAACATTACAGGATCAAATGCAAACGCTTCATGACCTCAAAATGTCGATTGATGACATAACTACATCATTAAAAACAAAAACAGATTTAGTTCCGGACGCAGGGGTTTTGCAATTAGTAAAAGAAGGCAACAGGAAATTAGATTCCACATCGATTAAGACTATCTTTGAACTTCCAAATCCATCTACATTTACACCATCCCCTCTTTGTGACAAGGGAAAAAATATACTGGGTTCATTACAATATACCGACAAGAAGACAATCATCATTGACACCCATACGGAACAATCTGATACCCCTGTTGACTTTCCAGACACGAAAGCAACATCATCTCCTAATATACATCAATCCACAACGTCTGGTTCTTTTCCATCAATTAGATATGAAATATCATTTGTCAACGAGTTATCACTTGACGAAATTTTGTTTAGCTGCGCATCAGACGGCAACATGTGCTGGGCTGGTTCGTCAGGTTTGTACTCGAATGCAGTGCAACTCATCAATCAACGCGGCGATCAGCTGCTGTGTGTTGAATTATCACATGGTGCACGCTATATAGCGATAACTACATCAGGTGAGTTACTTGTGTCAGGTTATGATACAACAGTCATATCACGTGTAAACAAGACAGGTCAAGTACGTAAGTTTACCGACATATCTGCACCAGGTGTGTTGTGTGTTAATGGATTAGTTACAACACAACACGGTGACGTGTTTGTTTGTGTCAGTATGGCTGGTAACACTAAAGATAAAGTCCTTACTTTTTCCGGTCGAGGTAAAAAGATTACAGAACTAAGTTTCCACTTGTTTACTTCTACAAAACTGTTAGGTATACACGCTGTCTCACGTGACACATTCTGTGTACAAGATGGTGGAGGAAGGGAGGGTGGTAGACTTGTGTTTGTAGACAACGGGGGTCAACTTGTCAGACACATTGACAGAACGACAACAGAGTTACAAAGGGTAATAACAGCTCTAGCGGGGGATAGACACGGACACTTGATTATTGCTACAGGTGAGTCCATACATGTTCTAAGTGGGGACGGGACGTGTAAATGCACCTATGACATACTGGAATCACGATGGATACAGTGTGTGTCTGTTGGAGAGGACGATCTGTTGTGGGTTGCGACAGACACGGGGGAGCTAGTTGTAGCGAAGTACTTAGAATGAGCATCTACACTTACAATACACTATTGTTACGCCTACAAGACATACTAAACATAACTTCTCACATTTTACTTGTATGTCAAACAACAAACTTATGTTTGTATTTATATATGTGTATTAATAATTTATTAGGGGTTTCACAACACATGGAACTATTGATGCATCGGAAAAGTACACTGCCAATAGTAAACTAGAAATGCAACAGGGAGTTGCAATAGTTAATTGGACTATCAAACGTTTGGAAAATTATAATTTGCAGTATTAAAGATAGTTTAAACGTTAAATCATTGAGGATTTTCCAGGAGTTGTTTACCAAATCGAATTTTATTGATTATTACAGTTACAAGATTTGTTTCACTTTGTATTATGATAGATCAAATGGAAGGAATGAACCGGTAATATTCAACGGATGCACAATTTAAACAATTGAAAAACTTTACAATTCGATGATAATAATGAATTTCTGTTACTTTGGCTTTTTTTTTTTTAAATATTTCATCTTATAATTCTTAACTACTCAAAACTTATGGTAATGGTATGCCTCTTTATAAAAATATTAAGAATTATGACTTCCTCAATAGCAATACTATCACAATAGTTGAAATTAACATCCAAAGTCAATTCATCGGATTACTGATTTCCATGGGTCGGATTAGGGAGACGAATACTTACAAGGACAGAGGAACTAGGCATGTGTAAACGCACGTATCACATATAGGGATCAGGGTGGATATATGGTGTGTATGTGGGTGAGGACGATGTTTTGTGGGTCGGGACAGGGAGGACAGGGAGAGGGTAATGGAAAGGACAGATGAACTGATTGTAGACACGCACGACATATTGTGTTTCATAACATTTCATGAATACAAAATTCAAGAGGCAATTATAAGAAATTATCATTACGAAAATGCTGACATAAGGAGAGAGAGACAGACAGATAGACAGAGAGAGACAGACAGACACAGAGAGAGAGAGAGAGAGAGAGAGAGAGAGAGAGAGAGAGAAAGTGCTGACATATAAGGAGAGAGAGAGATAGAGAGAGAGTTTGGTTCATCCAATAGATGTAATCAATAATTTGGTCACACCAATTAAAGTAATACATCAATATTGTTAGTAACAACAAAGTTACAAACTTCGTAAAAAAACAAACAAACTTAAATAACATTAACATCCTTGATATAAATATTTAAAAACCATGCTTGATATGAAAATAAGTAATGATTAATTGAATCTACGTGATTTTAGAATATACTTCTCTACTTCATTGAAAACGTTCATATAGAAGTCGTCAGAAAAAATGATTCGTTGCCATGCAACAATAAATTGCAAGTAACGGGAGAATTAATCGAACTAAGCACTCACATAGACATAGAGAGTCAGGCTCGATATTTATGAAATATAGGTGATGGTTCATACCGCTACATCGCATGCGCACTCGTGCGTGTAATATTTGACCACGCCGGGATTTAGTGTTAAAATATTTTAGAGTTTTTGGAGTTTCTGATAAGGAAGAAAATAATTCTTTAAGTGATTTGATGAAATTGGATTCTTTAACACTTGTGGGGAGGTTATTCCAAAGACGCATACCGGAAGGGAAAAACTGTTATACAGGTGAGTAGTACGACATTGGATACCAATGAAATTTCCCGAGTTAGCAGTAGTGTAATTGTGCAGTTGGCTGTGAGTAGGAGCGAGAAATTCTTTCGGGTAAGCAGGGGCCATATCATTCAAAATTTTATAAAATAATAAAAGTTTGTGTTTCTCTTCTCTTTGCCAAAGTGCCCCATCCACATTCATTGAGAAGTAAATTATGGCTTACTAATCTAGTAGCACCTGTCAATATTGATATTTTCCAGTTTGTAGGAGAAATAAAAAAGGACAATTATCAAATATAACATCGGCATTTTTTAAAATCGGTCGAATAAATGAAAAGTAGATAGTTTGTAACGTGTGTCTGTCAAGATCAAATTTCAAACTTCTCATTATTTTAAGTCTTTTGTAAGCTTTCTCTAAAATAGATTCAAAGTGTTTCCCCTGTGACAATTACTAACGAAGAATGGTTAGGTTTATCAGATTTTCTTGATATAACTAAAGATTCTATTTTTGCTGGATCAAAATCTTTAAGCCAATTTTTTGATCAATTGTGAACTTTATTTAGATTATCATTTAATACTGTAGCTGTAGTGTCTGGATTTTCAACAATAGTATATAAAGACGTGTCATCAGCGAATAGTTAAATGTTTCAATTGATAGCATTTATTATATAATTTACATATATATATATATATATATATATCAAAAAGAAGAGTGGGTCTTAAATAGATCCTTGTGTACTCCTGCGCCTAATTCTAAAATTGTTCATTCTTTTTTATTTTTTTTTTTAATTATATACTACATACTTTTACACACATCTCACTTCTATGACACATGACCAATGTTTTGTTTAAATTTTTATTGATAGTCTACCGACATTAACGTCAGAATAACGTCATTTTATCAGCGTGTTTGTCGGCCATCTTTGATTTTATTGTGTGTAGATTAATGTAAATTCTAAATACTTTACCTGAAGGTAGATAGTTATACACTTATATTTTTATTTATGCAAATCTGCAGTTTAGCTTTGTTTTAATAACTGTATAAACGTTTGTCTAATTGACAAATACAAGTAAGAAAGGTGCAAAAAAGGTGTAAAAAGGTGTAAAAAGTAAATACAAATGTGCAGTATGTAATTGTCGGTGATTATACAGTGAAGCTCTAGAATGTAGATTTATTAACTGTATAACTTTTATTATCCAACTCAGTAACCATGCTGTACATTCTATTACTTTTAATTCAATTGCGTATGTGTACATGTTTAAATGTATTTGTTTATGATATAGGCATGCATGTAAAAGGTGCACTAAATTTGCCAACGAGAAAAACACAATTCGGATTTACGCTTTAAATTTGACTGACAATTCATACTTTGCTCTCAGTCATGTTATCAAAATGTTATTTTCATTTTTATCCATGTAGTAATAATTTTATTGTTCCCATAACAACATGATTGTAATCGTATACAGTATGTACAGAGTTATATAAAGGAAGATATTTGAAGATATAATACTCGTACATTTTCTGATATTAGCATCTATTTATGATAGTTGTACATTTGTGTTCATGAATAAAAAATGTTTTAAAAGAGAGTCGCGAAAAATGGGGTTTCCAAATCGACACTGTAGTTTTTTTGTGTGATATGGATCCCCAATTGATCAGTTGCTTGCTTCGGTAACTATCGCTAACAATTTTACATGTAATACCTAGTACGTTAGGTAAGTAAGAACTTGACACATGTATGTATATTAACTAGTTCCTATATCTTTGTATAAAATGTTGTATACAAGTAAAGAACTCTCAGTTTTTTTTCTCTGTTTAGCATCCACTAACAGATAGGTTTTGAGATCATAAAACAGTAAAAATAAAATTAAACATGGACATTTATTTTCATTATTGTAAAAAGTGATATTCCATTGGTTGTGTAAGCATGGTTTTTATAGCATTTATTTTAGTTTATCTTTTGATAACTCTAAAGGAAAATATTTAAATATTCAAAAATTTGCATTTAATCTGATAAAATGTTTTGTGTCTTTTTATAATAGAAATATTTTTATAGTGAATGCTAAACATAAAAATCTTGATGTGACCTTCTGTATATATATGGTAGTATTTAATGTAAGGAGGTTTTTACATCACGCTCATAACTTTGCATTTAATGTGTTTTATTACACTCTTACTTATCCATAGAGCCAGCCTGTCACAGTCCGTAGCGCGCTGGACTCTTGATCGTGAAGTCTTGAGTTCGAGTCCAGCTGGTTGGTTTCCTGTCCCTGTCGTCTCATTGATATCTCTCTCTCTCCCTCCCTCTCTCTCTCCCTCTCTCTCTCTCTCTCTCTCTCTCTCTCTCTCTCTCTCTCTCTCTCTCTCTCTCTCTCTCTCTCTCTCTCTCTCTCTCTCTCTCTCTCTATATATATATATATATATATATATATATATATATATATATATATAACGAATTAATATTATAAACATAATACCAAGGTTATAATGCTCAAGATGATCGTTGCTGTCAATTAGACTTCATCAACTGAGCTCCAATTTAAAATGTATATTTATTTTCTAAAGAGAAATTGGTTTCATATAAGGCCAAATAATAAATATAAAAGTATAGCGAAATCCATCTAAGAGTAACCACTGTAAAAAGTTGACTATCTTAGCTTTAGACAACTTTGGAATTTAAATGGTGTTATACTGAATCGGTTTCATGAATATCATCAAGTGATATGTTATTACATAATTTCACAAAATAATGTCAGTCAAATACCTTTGGGGTTTTTGAAGGGCTACCTGTTCATGCTACGCGGAAGGAGGGTGTCAGAAAGTGCATGTTTGTTCAAATCGACATATTATCTCCAGTGTTATCACAACAAACGATATTTGTATTCAATTCTGGATGACAGGACGATCTTGAATATTGATTAATTTTTCATCTGTGACCACCAGTGGCGTACATATAATTAATAGAGTTAAATAACTAGACCTAGTTCTTCAGAAAATATTAAAGGCCTATGATCGGCGATTTACGCTCAGTAAAGTTGTTAATTTTTATTTAAATGGCAATTTGATTTGCAAAATGTTTATATAAAGTTATTTTCTTTTCATTAATTACGCTTCTGAGTGATTCTCTATTTTCTAGTAATCTGAGATTGAAGATTAAAAATTGATTTTTACTCGTAACGACAATAAATACAAATGGAGTTACATAATATTCAAGACAACCTCAGATGAATAAGTTCAACATATAGGTTATTGTTACCTCGTATCTATCACAACTCGTATCTAAGTGAATTGGTTGGTACCCATGTTTTAGCTGACTCGTGCCCATCGATTAACTCATTCGTGTCCATCGCCTGTTTGATTGTAGAATTATTTATGACGGTATACATATATTTACCAACAAGGTAATTACCATAATGCCGTTTTGTATTAAACTGACATACAACTATCTGTGGAAATGTATTAGCTTCACAAGTATTTCGCTGACAGAGGTATTGTCCACTTCACAAAACGTGATAAGTGGATTAACCTTTTGATTATCTTGCGGATGATTGTACTCAATTTTTGGTTATGACAATTTTTATGGGGAAAATTTTTTGTATTCCCCACTGGATACTAGTAGGTAGGATGACAAGAAAGAACGATTATTCTTGTCGGTGTAAATTTAATGTCGCTATTATTTATTACCTAAGGTTTGAACGTGTCCAGGTCAAGAAAAAGTTCACGATACTACATCTTGCCAGGTTATATTGATATAAGGTAAAGGGATCGTTACAATTTTCGATATTTAGGCGATTTGATTTTGGTTTCGAAAACAAAAGAATTTAGAACCCCCGAATGTGCACAGATGTTTATATAGATTAGCGCCTTCATAGACGTAAAACCACGGTCCGAAATCGCTATGCACTTGCTTACCCATGGTTTTATGTACCCGAAATCACTCGCAGCTTATGAATATTTATAAGGGAGTAAGTATGTTCAATTTATCCAATCTTTGTAGTTGTGATTGGCCACGGAAGTTATCGCGAAGTCCGTTGATCTAATACAATTCTGAAATTTTTTACCGTAATAGCCTCGATCTGATTAGCTGACGAATGCTCGAGCACCGTTTACTCGCGTTGGTTGAGGCTTCATGAATAATAAAAATATGCACGAGTGATCTCGGGCACATGAAACTACGGGTAGGAATGAACATAACGAATCCAAACCGTGGATTTACGACTATTGGGCTACCTATACTGTCTGTTTACATGGCAAATTTAGGAATCACTATCTCGAATTTTCAGTTTTTTATATGACAGGAGAGAAAATTGCCATTATAATTTCAGCCTACTAAAACACGTGTAACTTGTACGACATGATCACTATTAACTGTTGAATTATTTTTTTCTACTGTAAAAATATTATGTTATTTTTCTATGGTAGAAATTCCTGGGTCATTTTTATGGTGAAAAATATTGCTGTGCCTTTTCTAGATCCGAAGAAAAAGTTATCTGGAAAACGGGTAATTTTTCCTACTGGTATGGGTCAATAGACCTTTTTGGAGTTCATTCTTTCTGTTACCGTTTGTCATAATAGTATGCAACTTTAGAGAACTCCCTGTTAAACATCTGATCTTATATATATGACTTGGAATCTGGATACCATGCAGTGCTAGATAACGGATGTGAAGCCTACAAGGCAGTGACGGCACTTGTAGTTGTTACAAGAAAGGATTCCAACATCTATAAACAATTAAATCCCAGGAGAAGACCTGAGACATGATATCATTGAATGTTGTCAATGTTAATATTACGAAACCGGAAGGGATCTTGCCCGACATTCTGTTGAGGTCACATGGTATGAACACTAACTATTCCGACAAAACTGTACGGAATGGAACAACCGAAAACACGTAACGGTATTCATGATTCCTACGTAGAAAAATGATCGAGACCGGGTAGTTTTTCTATGTGCTTGAGAACTAAGTCATCGGTGTACCATAATTCCTACGTTATTGTTATTAGATTTATACCACTCTTCCAATTGTTTTGATTAAGAGTCAGTCAACCGATACGAGTTGAGATGGGCACGAATTTAGATGGGTCCGAGTTTACCAACATTCCACAAAGACACAGGTAGCAAACAAACAAAACACATAACACAGAGAGACAGAATCGATAAAGAAATTGTGCTGTACGTTTAGGAACAGAAATCGAGCGTTGAAATGTATTGAGGAAGGAAATGAAGCTGAAAACAAATTAATAATTTGCCACCCTTCTTTAAATTTCCCCTTAAGCAACCTCAATCTGTCAAAGCTATTTATATAACACTTCTGTTCAATCGTGGAGTCTCAAACTGGTCGGAGAATACCAATACATTGTTTTTTTTTTATCTGTTGAACTTGAAAGTGATAAAAGTGTATGTATAGAAATACAATATTTTTATTTAGAAAAATGAATAATTGCAGTTTTCGATGACATACTTCCCATAATTTGACGTATACTCATGTTTAACATGCTTTCCGTATCGATGTAACAGCAGTGAACAGTACATGTGCGATCGCTAGAAAGGGGTATTTGTATCACGTTGTTGTTTTCATTTTCTGACTAATTGCAATGTATGTGTGCACTAGTTTTGATCAGTATGTCTTTAAATTGTATAATGTGTGAATCAGAGAACTTTTTTACGATATTTTATGTACAATATTAGCCAGTCATGGGCATTGAAAATCATTCAATCTATTCTTCTATACAGTGGTTTTTATTACCGTTTCACAAATGTGGGATTTACATAACACATTCAAAAAGCTTTATCATCTCCGACTTAAATAGAATATTTTGTAATAAGGCTGGAATTTATCATAGCAAAACAATACATATACTGCACATACAGTGATGGAGCCATTATGTACAGTTGCCATGCAATAATTTAATTTTCTGTAATGCAGACATCCTTGACTTGGTTTCATAGAGTTGCCTAATCTAAAATCTTTGCCATTATCCGTCTATATATAAAGGTTTAAAGTCTATACGCACACGTTTAAAATAAGTATCTATTACGCCTTCCTACTGCGTCGTTACAAAAGAAATTGATGATTCATGCACTTTAACGTGATCATATCTATTCCGAATATAGCTGTGGTGTACATAATAATCTGTTACATAATACACAATGTCACTGTAGATGTCAATAGATACACCATGTTAAAATCAGTAACATGTACATCTAATGAATTATACAAAAAGTAATATGAAACTTTTGTGGATCAACTCTTATTCACATGACTAGACACCGCTATTGACGCCATATTTCTTATATTTGAGACAGAAAAATGAAAATTCAGACAAATCGAAACATTAGATGAATTCGTTGGCAATAGCAACGAGTTGTATGAATTTGAGTTGGCCGTAGGCGAGTACCGATTCATTTAGAACTAAGTTTATAAATTTCTTCAGTCTGTAGTTCGTTCTGCAGGAATCAAAATATATCAGAATCTCGGATAACAGTTAATTATTATTCAAGACACGAAGTCTATATCTCCGATTGATTTCCCCCAGGCAACCCTAGTTTAAATCCAATTATTAATTAATTCGGATAATATAAAAATCAACAAGGCAAATATGCGCATACAGTTCAATTTGGGAAAGAAATGGCGGCCGCTCTCACTTGAATTTCCGTTTTGGCCACGCGACTTCAATAGTTTTCAGTATTTCATAAATTTACCTAATCTAAAATATTTACCATTATCCGTCTATATATAACGGTTTAAAGTCTATGTGCACACGTTTTAAATAAGTATATATTATTGTTATTATTTGTAAAGGTTTAAAATCCATATGCACACGTTTTAAAAAAAGTATATATTACGCCTCTGTGTAGTTACATAAGAAATTGATGATCCATGCATTTTAACGCGATCAAATCAATTTTTCAATATTGGCTTAGTTTTTTCAATATTGGCTTAGTTTTTTCGATATTGGCCGAGTTTTGAATTTCATATCGTTTGGGCAGACACTTTAGGATTAGGCCAATATTACTATAGTTATTTAATAGTAACAAATAATATACTCGTTAATCAGAAATATCCATTTTGGCCTAGTTATCGGCTTCGCCTCAGGCCAATACGATAGACCTCGGTACAATTACTAGGATAATATGGATTTTTTTTATTAATAGATCTAAATTAAACCTAGTTTTATCAAAAGCTCTCAGCAACACAGACAAAACTAGATTTAAAAACAAAAAGGCACCAAAATAACAAAAATGAGATAAACCTAGTTTATATCGATAAACATAACTTTAACTGAGAAAAGCTAAATTTAATTGCGCCAAAATATTGTAAATGATAATTAAGGAGATCTCGGTGCAGATGAACTCCGTTTTTTTCCAAATAAACCTAGCTTAACCCGAAACTTGAATAACTAGATAAAACTTAAGTATACAGTCTACTAGTTTCAATCCTAAGAAATAACACTGTTAGCTTGTATGTTGGGTGAATTAAAACTTTAAATCGAGAAAGAATTGTGCTGAACCAGCAAATGTACTACACACTGCTCGAATCAAGCTGTGAACATAATTCCCATGGTAACAATAGACTTCAACATCAAATATTGAAAAGTAAAGATGAACCTCCAAAAGCTCAAGTCACACAAGGTAGAAAGCATTAGAAAACAGTAATTAAACAGTGGCAATTCCGTGGAGATGTAAATGAACAACACGTTAATGAATGTCCAACCTTTGTTTGAAATTGAGGTAAATACAAAAAGCTATAATGAAGTACCAACGGATAATCGAAACTTCTTGTCAATTAAAATACGACAGACGAACAATTGTAAAGCCCAAACAAGATGATACCAGGTGTCCGGAAGTAATTAGCATCCCCTGTCAGCATGCTACACCTGTCGCAAATGTACCTTGGAAGTATCTCGAGTTCGGTGAAAAAAGGTCAAGCTTTCAGAAAAGGTCATCAGTCACCTCAAGTTCTGATTGGTGAAAGGGAGGCACAGTATATGGTCGTAGTATTACCGATATGCTAGTATTTAGGGTAAACAAATAAAAACAACCTGTAATAATAGGCTAATGGCAAACGGTAGTACTTAAAGGTCACATTTGCACGCTCAGATCAGTAAAATGCTACATGTCAGCTCGACGCGGAGTCTTAGCTCACGTCAATGTATTTTGTAGATACAAAGATGTATATGAAGAGTTAGTCACCTGATCACGTGACAATGACAGAGATCCAAGTATATAAATATCAAAATTTCATTATCAAAATACATGTTTACCCATAAACATTTAACATGTACTGCATAAAACTGTATATCATTCCATGGCATATCGGATCATTTGTGAAATATAAACTTCATATGCGGGTGACTGAGGGATATTACTACTTAAATGTGGAAAATTTCAGATGGGAAAGCCGAAATTATCGCGTTTGTCGTATAGCTTAGTTGCTAATTTCCCGTTTGTGTCTATATTTAGTAAAATGTCTATATATGAAGCGTGTGTGATTGATTCTGTTGTATCTTTAATTCTAGTTCGCTGGGATATATCGCATTGACATATGTAGGAAAATTGTCATTATTAATTGACAAAACGTCGTCGATATATCTAAATGTAAAATTAAAAAATAAAAGACATCACTAACTTTTTCTTCTCTTGATTCAGAAGTTTCTGAATGAAGTCTGCTTCGTATGAATAAATGAACAGGTCGGCCAATAAAGGGGCACAATTGGTTCCCATAGGAATGCGGACAGTTTGTTAAAAGACCACGTCTCAAAACATTTACAAAGTAACTTCGTACCAGCATCTATCTGAACGGGCGAGGGTGAAAATCGCTTAAGCGTGAAGACTGAGTTGTTTTATCGATTTACTAATAGTCCAGTAAACGTTTAGAAGAAAAGTTTTAATAAATTAGGAAAGAGTTACTTTTTTATTTCAGTGTTTTAGCACTAATGTAATTACCCATACATTACATGCTATGGCATATGGTTGTCAAAAGAAAATAGACTAATATACATGTAGCTTAATGGTTTTACAATGGAAAATTTAAAATATGGAGTACAATTACTCGCTCTCTATTGTTTATTATTTTTGTTCTGCGGATAGATGTAAAGTTGAAGTGTTATCTTGACATCGAATAATGAAAGTACAAATGCTTGAAATTATAAAAACTGATAAAGTCTGAAGATGTGACTTAATTTTCAAACGTAAATTTACGTATATCCTTAATTTTCAAATAAACATTGATAACTGTTACAGTTTAGATTGTCGCTATCAACCAAAGTTTTGGAAAACTTACATTTTGAGCTCGTAAGTATATTGCAAATCGAAAAGAAATTTATTCCCTATTTCCTAATTTAAAAAAATCAATATTTTCTTATGTTAAAAATAGGGAATAAATTCCTCTTTAGCTTTGGGGAGTTTATTGCCTTTTCAAATACATGCATTATTTTTTTTTGTTTTTTGTTTTGATAACTGTAGTAGAACATAACTTTTTAAAATGAAAAATGAAAAATTTTGTATTTTTTCACGATACACAATCGATATTATACAAAGCCTTTGAAAGACCTACTATTGGTCATACTACAGTTACAGTTACACAATTTTATTATGATTTATGATAATAAATAATGAAAAAGTGAGCCATCAAAGTTAAATGACAAATTAGATCTATGTCGGGTTGGTAAACTCGCATTATAATACAAATTTTCATACTGCTATAATAGTGAGTAACTGTGATTTGACTTTGCGAAATAGCTATTGGATTAATGCAAACAATACACATGTGACGTCACATCACGGGCAATTAAGCGCGCAAGCGAGATGCCGATAAATAAACTTTAATGACAGAATAAATGAGTATCCTGTCATTTCTCATCTGAGATAAGTTGGCTATATAACTTTTACATGGTTATCTTTTGGAAATTTAAATAAAAAAGCAAACTTAAAAATCGTTTCCTATGACCTTTAAAAAGGTTGCCAAAAGATATCTATCGGTATTCAACTATTCAAATACTCCATGTTACGTAACTTGATATTAAGCACAATGTTAAAATGCAGATCTCTTCAGTTATACTTGCTATAAATAGAAATAAGTTACAAAAGACACGGTGACCTGCATTTAAAAAGCAAATTTGTTTAGCAAAGATTATTGAACGTATGTTAGCAAAACAACATGTGACTGCTATCGATACCAACTATCTGTTAATATCTATGTGATATACCTAGAGCTGTGTTGTTGAACACTTAATTAAGTTTGTCTTTGTATCGAGATTATATTGTATCTGCAAGTTTATATTAGAATACTGACAGTTGTTGCACAACAGGCCTAACTTGAATTCTGTCACGTGATTGTTACCAGTACAAGAAACCTAATCATATTGAGGTGAAATTACTATATAGGTTTGGGAGTTGTCGTTGACGACCATTTGCTTAATTATCTGTGTATCCAGACTACAGTGAGATGTTGTAGACTTCATTAAGCATTGAACGTTCATTTTTAGAAGAGTATCAAGAACTGTTATTTAAGGTAGCACATCTTGTTCAAAGAAGGAGATAAATAGTTTATGTTACTTGACAATGGATAATATACCGTGCAATTGAATTTCTGATTTGTCGGACGGTTAATCTACATCAATTTTGAAACTGTACTCTAAGGTAATGTATCATATATTATACAGCCTATATTCAGTTAACTTATAATTCTCTCAGCGAATTTAAGTGCTAAAGATGTATCTCAATCCAGTGCCGTAGGAAGCTAATCAAAAAGGGGGGTGGGGCATTTTTTTTTTTTTTTTTGGAAAATGGTATTCCCAGTAAAAAAAAATCGTGCGAATTCCTTTAGGTTTTTTATAAGGCTATATTATGAACTTTAGGTGCACGCTCTCCCTGGTTACTTAATACAATTCTAGTGTTGGATTAATTGCCAGGCATTATTTCATTGGGGGTTGTGTTTTACGCGTTCAATAAAAACAATATATTTTTGTCTAATTTGGGAGCCCATACAAGTATTTTGCTGCGTCCAGACACTAGTAAGTCACATTGATCACGGTCAGTGTAACATTTAACAATTCAAAAATATAAAAACGTTTTGGAATTTTAGATTTTTAGATTTTTGACCAAAACCCTAAAATATCAAATATCTAAAACTGTTTTGGAATTTTAGATTTTTTAGATTTTTGACCAAAATCCTAAGGTATCAAATATCTAAAACCGTTGCTTACATTGCAGACGTATAATGTTCCAAAAACTTAAAACAGCGAAGTAAGCACTCGAGTGACCATGATCGGCGAACTGAAAGCAGCGAAATGTCTACATACGTATTAGAATCCAGGCCTAAATAAAATCTTTTAATTATTTTCCAGAAATACAACAAGACTTCTGTTTTATAATATATGCATAATAAATACAAGGTTGTGGTGTTCAAAGCAGTGTGTATCAGCAATATATAAAGCCTAACATTATCGCTGTGTATTGATGTTGCATTTTTGTTTAACGTCTCACTAAAAAGTCTCTCATTGATATGGAGATGTCACCAAATGCCGGTGAAATGCTTCACACTTTGGCCTATGCTCCACCCTAACGACCATTGAGCAGTGAGGATTCTTTAACGCGTCGACACCTACTATGACACGGGACACTGAGGAATGCGAACTGTCGCCGGTGTAATGTAGAAAAGCGACACCCATAGAAAAACTACCCGGGGTCAATATTCCACGTAGAAATCATACCCGGGCACTTGTAGAAAATTGACCCGGGTTTCGGGTAAAATATCTAAGGATTTAGAGAAGTGCATAGCGAGGGAAATATAAATGATGAGAGATTGGGGCATATAAATACCATGTGAATTTTTAATTTTTTTATTTTTATTTCTATGGTTAATATCCGCCCCATCCTCCTATAATAAAAAACAAACAAAAACGAGGGGAAAAGTGCAATACAATGTAGGAGAACAAAGGCAATCTGACGCACATTAATAAATTTTACCGATGTGTTAACAAAAAAAAAAACAAAAAAAAAAACATCGAATTACGCTTATAAAAACATTTATAACATTTTTATCACATTTATCAAATAATTAAAAGCTTTATTTTTAACTGTTATTTTTCACTGTCATTTTTATTAATTTTAATGTATTTTGATTGGCTTAATGAGAAATATTGATATAATCAAAATACAGTGCCAGGCCACTAATGAAAATCCGATTAATTAATCACATCTATAATGTAATGATAATTGTCAATTCATTGTTTGATTATAAACTAGCAAATGCCAATAAATGGTGATGCCGTGTTATAAGCTTTTGAACACGTACTGTAGATATGACGTAAAAGAGGGATTTTCATGAGCTAAACATAATGGCTCCGCACAGACTTGTTCTGTCTCAACTAAAAGCAGACGATATCATGTTTAGATAGAGTGTGTTTAAGTGGTTGAAAGGCAGTGAAAATGTTTAAAGTATCCACTATCTACGTCAACAGTTCAAAAGTTTTTGAAAAAATTCAGTGATAGTGGATATACAGTATAGAAAATGAAGATCGAATGGGGCGAACTGTCCATGTTTAACTTTGGCATGATCTTTGAGACACATTTCTCATAAAAAGACCGGTGTAACTGTGCATGTTGAAATTACTATTAATTAAAGGAATTATATTTAGGATCTTGATGATTGGCGAAGGATGTCAGATATTGCCCCTAGATCTTAATAGCGGATCAGAATCTGTCCTGTATATTATGTCGCTCTAAATGTGAGCTCTCAATGGAAAAAGGAAAGCCAGCTTCAGATTCTGTCGCAACCTACCAACTCACCAGGCCTCAATATTATAGAAAGTATATGAATGATACTTAAAATTAATCTACACAATAAATTACACTTCTTCAGAACTTCACAAAAAAATCTAGGGCCTGACGAAACTTAACTGGAAAATGTAATAAAAGGAATATTTGACAATTGTTTTTGAATAGCATGTTTTATTACATTTTCCAGTTATGTTTCGTTAGGCCCTAGATTTTCCCGATGTTCTGCGCATATAAGCTAGTCTACGGCTTGTGAAATGTAAACAACCACATTTTGTCACAGGGGCTCGGAAATCTTTGTAGAGCGTAATATGCTCAATGCAAACTGGAGCCTGGAGTACAATATTACGCTCTAAAAAGTTTTCCGCACCCCTATGGTTTTGATTGCAGTACATCACTTGATGCCTCAAAGATCATGCCAAAGTTATCGATAGACCTGGACAGCAAACTCGCTTCGACGTTCGTCCAATTCGATGTTCATTTTCTGTACTGTATCTCCAGTGTCACTGAATCTTTTTAAAAACTTTTGAACTGTTGACCTAGAAAGTGGATACATTAAACATTTCCAATGCCTTTTGACCACTTAACGGCGTTATGAATAGCTCACACGAAAATCCCTCATTGATATGTTATATCTACTGTACGTGTTCAAATGTTTTTACCACGGTATGACCTTTTATTGGCGTTTGTTAAAAATGTGATCAGTTTATAACCAAACAATGAATTGAAAATTATCATTACATTATAGATGTGATTAATTAATTGGATTGGACACCGATAGCTTTTTCTTCTTTTGATTCAGCAGTTTCTGAATAAAGTGTGCTTCGTATGAATAAAGGAGCAGGTCAGCTAATCAAGGAGCACAATTGCTTATTATAGGAATGCCGAAAGTTTGTTGAAAGACCACGTCTCCGAACATTACAAATGTATTGTCTATAGGAAATTCCAGTATCTTTTTAATACCAACTTCAGTGTGTTTATGTGTAGAATCAGAGTGGTGTTAGACAAAAAAGTATCATGATAACCAATCACTAGATTTATTAAATTTTGTGTACCACCTTTACTTAACATAGTTGTCTATGATGTTAAAAAAGTCTTTCTTTTAATTTTTGATGTGAAATTGTTGTGTAAATAGTAGAAAAGTAATATTTTTTGATACTATAAATCTAAGAAAAATGCCGTCAAGTTTTCTTAAAGTTGTTTTGAAGATTTATGTACCCGCATCTGATTTACACCGCTTCTGGAATAAGCAACCCTACAGTATCGTAGATTGTGTTTGCCCTACATATCGATATACATATTTTCGTTTGGGGTTGTTGTTGTTTTTTTTTTTTTGTGAGCAAGCATGAATATGAAAATTTATTACAAAATTTGCATCGGATCAAAATGAATACGCTTTTCCCTTGTGTTATTATCAGCTTAAGATCGATGATAACCCATTTTTTACACAGGATGAACAGACAAGTTTCACGTGTATGGCGTTTTGCCCCCCCCCCCAAAAAAAAAAAACCATAACAGAACAAAAAAAACAAGAAAAACAAATTTTACACCCCTCTTTGAAAGTGAATGGATCTGCCCCTAATGAAACTTTATGGGCTCATTGGGCTTCCGAATTAATCTGTGAACAAAATATTTTAACGATAAAGAGGTCATTATTCTATGTCCGGAGGATAATACGCCGAAATTCTGCCCCGATTATAGTTAACTCTTTAGCCGATCCAACCTTCTTTTGAGATGCGATTTACTAGTCGATTATTAGGCGTATTTTCGCGTCTGGACGCAGAAAAATTCGTCTGCCGGCTTCCAAATTTAAAAAAATTATGGTTTTTATTAGATACAAAGAACATTTCCACCTAATGAAATATTGCCTCACAATTAGAATCCAAAATTTAAAATTATGTGTAGTGATCAGGGAAAGCGTGTCCCTAAAGTTGATAAAATGGGAGTAAAACCTTTAATTTTTCTATAAAATTAAAATCAAATTTCCAAAACTTTTCAAATTTACACCCACTCAAACTTTAAATCCTCAGTTTGCTTTTGATGATGTATGCATTGCATGACAATAAGTATAATTTTATGTCACAACCTAAAAACATCCACCTTTTAAAAATTTCCTAGATCCGCCAATGTTGTAAATATTTATACCATAATCAACAAACATATGAATACAATCTCTTTTTACTGGGAAAAACATTTTCATAAAAAAATGCCCCCAGCCCACTTTTGATATGCTTCATACGCCACTGTATTAACGGTTATAGGACCTATGATGTACTGATGCAGCGCGCCCCGCCTATCCTGACTGACTCAAAATTTTGTTTTAAGTCTCAACCGGAAGACAAAGGAGCAGTCACGTGTTACCCCTGGCCTGTCCTGGTCAGGACTCGAACACGGATCCTTTAAGTTACTTTCTGAACATCATACCAATTTATTGTGTTACGATGTCAGTTATTTATAATAATGTATATTTTCTATAATTTCAGTCCAGCCGATCTTGCGAAGAGAAAATATTTACGTATACATATATCAACACATCGACTCAGCTCCTGAGACAGCTATGGCCTCGCCATCGGCACCAGAAGAGATGTCAGTAGGATATGTCCAGGAAGTGATAAAAGTACAATGTGACATTTGTGATACCGAAGAGGACGCAACGTGGCATTGCACCGAGTGCGTGAAAAACATGTGTACAAAGTGTAAGCAATATCATGACAAATTCCATACAGATCACAAAATAATCACAGTATTCGAGGGAAGAATTATCAGAAATTTGACCACTAAATGTCCAACTCATAACATCGTATTTTCATATTATTGTACAAATTGTCAGATCAATATTTGTAATAAGTGTCGAAAGACAACTCACAGAGAATGTAAGCTTATACATGTCGACAAACACGCTGAAATGTTAAAAACTTCCTTCACACAAAAAGTAGATAAACAGAGAAAATATTTACCGGAAATTGACAAACAATCAAAAAATATCAAGGACCACTTGACAAACTTTAACAACATAATAGAGAGTCAATTAACTTTAGTGGAGACAGAAACTGACAAAAGACATAAAGAGTTGGATGTTAAAAAATCGGAGTTAATTGAACAATTAAAGTCCCAACAGGCATCCGTCCAAAAATCATTACTCGATCAAATACAAACCCTCCAAGACCTCAGGAAATCCATTGACGACATTACAACATCCATAAAAATAAAAATAGATCTAGTTCCGGACGCAGGCGTATTTCAATTAGTGAATGAAGGAAACGCGAAATTAGAATCCACATCTATTAATACTACCTTTGACCTTCCTAACCCTTTTCGATTTACACCATCCACTTTGTGGGACCAGGGAAATAATCCACTGGGTTCATTACAAAATTCCGATAATACGACCCTCATCACTGACACCAGTGTAGAGCCCCCTGATCCTCGCGTGGATCTTCCCGACACGGAATCACCCTCACAGGTCCCTACTGTACCTCCTTTCACAGCCGCGGATCCATCTCTGTCACTGAGACGTGATATATCAGTTGTCCACAAGCTTTCACTAGATGACATTGTTTACAGTTGTACATCAGACGGCAGCACGTGTTGGGTTAGTTTGTTCCAGTGTACAGTAAAACTTTACAACCAATGCGGTGATCAGCTGCTGGGTGTTGAGCTGTCACATGATACAGACTACACAGCGCTGACTACAACAGGTGAGTTACTTGTGTCAGGAATTGATACAACAGTCATCTCACGTGTAAACAAGACAGGTCAAGTACGTAAGTTTACCGACATATCGGCACGTGGTGTGATATGTATTAGAGGTATAGCTACAACACGTCAAGATGACGTGTTTGTGTGTGTCGCAATGACTGATGACACTAAAGATAAAGTCCTCACGTTTTCCGCGCAAGGTAAGAAGATTTCGGAACTTAATTCCAATTTCTTTACATCTACATCACTGTATGGAATACATGCTGTCTCATGTGACACATTCTGTGTACTGGACGGCGATGGGAGGGATGGTGGAAGACTTGTGTTTGTAGACGGCGGTAGTCAATTGGTCAGACACATTGACCGCACAACAACAGAATTACAGAGGGACATAACGGCTCTAGCAGGGGATAGACATGGGCACTTGATTGTTGCTACAGATGAGTACATACATGTGTTAAGTGGGGAGGGTACATGTAAACGCACTTTCCACTTAAAGGGATCACGGTGGGTATGGGGTGTGTCTGTGGGTGAGGACGACGTTCTGTGGATCGGGACAATGACACGAAAGACGAAACTGATTGTAGCCAAATATTTAGAGTAAACACAACTCTTATAACACGTGTTACACATTATATATTACATATATCTACACAATCTCACTTCTGTGACACACGACTATTGTTTGGTTTATATTTTTATTGTTCATTTACCGACATTAACTTCAGAGTAACGACATATTATCAGCGTCTTTGTTGATTCTGCGCGCGATATCGGCTATCTTGGACTTTAGTTAATCGAAAATAATGTGATTGAAGGTGAACCGTTTGACACTTATGTTATCTGTTATGTACATATTTATCTGTAGTTTTGTTTTAATATTTTAGATAAATACAAGTAAGAACGGCGTAAAAAGTAAATATAAATGTTCACTGTGTAAATGTCGATAACTATACATTGAGGTTCTAGAAGGTACATTCTTTAATTGTAAATAAATCATTTTCAAACTTTTATTCTTCTATAGATTCATTTACTTTTAATAGTTTGAATAGTTTTATTTATTTGTGCATTTATATAAACCTATAATACATCTATTTGACTTCCAAGATTTGTTTCAAGGAAAACATGAACTTCGATCAAGATTTCCACTTTGGCTGAAAATTCAAAAGGAGCTAGGAATACTGGCCTGAGACCAGTAAACGGCTATGATGTTATTCCGTCTTCAGTATGTACCACGAAAATATTTGTTTCTTCTGTGCTAGAAGAATGCCCATCATCTGATAACTTATCTGACAAATTTGAAAAATTGTGCTCGAAAGAGCCGAAGTCATGCAATAGCCGGCTACTGGGCCCTGACCGGCATCGTTCATTCTCATTTCTTGTAATCAAATTATTTATCTATTTTTCAGACTTATCTTCAATCAATTTCTTTGTTTACTGCTTTATAGTTATTATTTGTATTTCTGTTATTATTTAATAATTTTTATCTAGACTACAATATAGAGACAAAACAAACAAATTCATGCTCTAACATATGTATATATCGTGTTTGTCAACTAATCACTATACATAAACTGCATTAATGAGATTCCCCGGGCATATTTCCTTTATTTATACACCCTAAATGGTGACCACATGCCTTACATAACCAGCGACTGCTCAATTTCAGCGGTCACTTGTATACTATTTGTATTGATAATATGTTTATTGATATTGCAAAGGAAGGTAACTCGAACATTGAATGTTTCAATTTCCAGTTCTGATTGACTTTTTGTATACAAATAAACATTAAAAACTTGTTAAAATAATTAAAGGATCATTTTCACAAAGATGCAAGGTCATAGGGTCAAAGGTCAAGGTCACAGACACTTAGACACATAAGTAAACAGAACATATTTTTGTCAAATTTGAGACAATTTCGACTTCTTCTCAAGAACCAGCGGATTAATTTTAACCAAACTCGGCAGGAAATTTTCTTATGTGACCATTAAGGCCCATCGGGCCTCTTGTGAACATTTTCTTCTTATGGACAATAGTCTGATGACTTTAAAATTTAGTATGTGTGATTATTAAGTCAATATCTATACAGAATGCAAAAGAAAAGAAAGTCCATAAAGGAGCCACTAGGGGGCGCATCAATAACCAAGGGTATATTTTTATACAATTGGCTTAATAAATCAAATTCGATTAATCAACAAAGCTATTTCAGAAAGTTGTTCAGAAAGTTATCTCAAAATTATTTTGAGAAATTTTGAAGTCCATCTGGTCAAAGGCCAAGGTCACAGGAACCTGAGTAAACAATATATATATATATATATATATATATATATATATATATATATATATATATATATATATATATATATATATATATATATATATATATATACTGTCAAACCAACAGACTTCTTCTCAAGAACCAGCAGACCAAATTCAACAAAACTTGACAGGAAGTACCCCAATGCTGGGGCCGCATTAAGTTTGAGAGAGAAAAGGTTTACGACCCAAAGGGGCCAAACAGGACAAGATTTGGTCAAAAACTTTCTTATCATGAACCAACGATCAGATTACTTTCATATTTTGTATGCATAATTGTTTAGTCAATATGTACAAAGTTTGCGAAGGTAAATTATTTGTCCATAAACAAGAAATTAGCTTCAGTAACATAGGATGCAGTTTTATGCAAATGGCTAAAAAAAATCTAAACTAATTGACTTTTTGTATACAATTACAAGAATATATATATATATATATATTTATTATACTTTTTGTTTAAATCCCGTAATCTGTTTGGCTGAGAGAAATGTGAACATTTTCAATGTCACCGACTCATTTAATAAATATAAAGAAGCCATGATGACGCTTGTATGTATCTTTTTACTATTGCTTACACAGTTGCTGACTCGCACTTGCTATGAGAAAAAAAGTTGACAAAATTAATATTTTCTGTTAACTTCGGTAATGTGACCTTGACCTTTAATCTCCTGGGCATGATATTTGCGTTTTATGTATATTGATTTGCAGAATATATTTCCTAGTAGGAAAACATCAACCGAAACACACAATGAAATTAACATTAGCATTTTAATAGATTTGGTATCAGTAGACCCAGAATTAAAGATGACATAGGTAGATCAACCATTTTAACATTTAGTTCACATTTTGTAACATAACATATTCTGAAACATGGTCATAGTAAACAAGGTCACTAAATTGACTGTCAAGTTTGCAAAATGTTAACGATGTATATACATATCTTTCTCAGATTTCAACTAATTACTATGCAGTTATGAAATGATCGTTTGTCAAACAGACACTGGCCCATTTGGCCCATTTTTAGATTTACACCTATGACATGATTTAAACCTTTCTGGTAGTAATTGTATCAACATTTATATTATATATGAATCAAAACAAATCACAACACAAAATATTTTATTGTTCAAAGAACCTAACAATCACAGAACATGATCATTTGTAATACATAAATTTGCAAACTTTATTTAAAAATTCGAAAACCATTATGCAGATCATATAATCACCTGCATTTGTGATAACATTTTTTCAGGATAGAAAGGATATAGATAAAACAATATATTCAATGGTAATATTACTTTGTTATTCCTAGCCTGTAAAACAATCTAATATTTGATCTATTGGAACACTGGGTTGTACATTACACACAGAATGATATACATATCAGGCAGTAATAATATAAACTTTACATTTTCATGTCAAATAATAATTTAGGTAATTATCTAATGAGTGGTAAATAACAATATCGCCTTAAAGGGGCATAAGCTGTGTTTAAAAAAAAATTATTTCGATTTTTTTATACTTTTACTACTTGTACTTGATGTACAATAACAAAGAAGAGATATACACAGTCATGAAAAAAATCTTTTATTTCTATATATTTTGTGAAAATAAGGACAACTCCTGTGTAGTATACATGTACAAGGTTGAGTCAATCAATTGCAATTGCTAAAGTAGCTCTTCTCAGCACAAGTTCGAGTCCCGCTGGACCTTAAGCTGATTTTTGTGAGAAAGTTTGTCAGTTTACTTGCGGAAGACTGGTGGTCTTTTCACGGGTAACCGGATTCTTTCCTCCATCATTTAAATTGACCGCCACCATATAACTGAGAAATTGTTGAGTGTAGCGTAAAACACTTTAAAATTCAAATTCAAATTCAAATACAGATGTGGCAAACGTGGTTTCTCAAGAAATTTTCACAAAATATATAGGGATATAAGAATTTTTATGTCTGTGTATATCTCTTTCTTGTTATTGTTTATCAATCAAAGTAGTAACAAAAAATTAAAAAAAACAGAACTAATGCCCCTTTAAAACAAAATGGCTTTAAAGAATAAACTGTATGGATTTATTTCAAGAATTCAAAGTGTCTTAGACACTGCACTGGCTGGAGACCAATTCTGTCAGGACAATCATTTGACAATCAACTCTCGCTTTATGATTTGTATGTACTAATTTTAACAAAAGAACATTCATTTGACATCGTTTTAACAATTGATGAGAAGTACAAATGGAAATGAAAGATAAACAGCTTACAAAATGAAATTAATACATAGTAAAATCCATATAACCTGGCAGGGTGAAGTCTCGTGAACCCTTTCTTGACCTGCACAAGTGTAAATTTTAGGTACCAAATCATAACGACATCACAATTACACTGACAAGAGTAAGCGTCTCTATTTGTCACCATACCTATGTTTATACAGCGAGGAATAAAACGCTTTTCTTGTTAAGCTTGTCTTAACCGAAAAATGAGTGGAATTGACCGTATGGGAATAAAAAGGATACCCCGTCCTGCCAAGTTATGTGAAGCACCACTACATACGGAAAACCATGCTGATAATTATGGTGCCAGGATTATGATACAATTGAACCATTCTTGAGAGATCAGTCCATCTTCCGCTGAAATGTGGTCTCTCAAGATAGGTATCCTCCAAAAATAATAAAGCATTACAAAACTGCAAAGTTTTCCTGTATATTACCTCACAAGATCAGGTGGACTTTCATGACAGTAGTCTCTTTTGTACAGGTTCCACTGTAACTGTTTTTCAAAGTCAAGCTTCCCTCATTCAAATATTTCAACACATCATGCATTGCTGTCACCATTTACCGTTCTTTTTGTCTCTTTAGGTACATCTCCTTTACTTTTCCCGTTGTCTGTAGTTTGAGGATTTTGCATTTCACTTTCATATTGTGGATTTGAAAAGCCGCTTACGTCTTCCTCCTGGGGCTTAAAACAATGTGAATTATAATCAGTTGCACGTTTTTCAAATGTCACAGGTTACATCCTATTTTATAAAGAAAAGCCTTCAGCATGTTTAGACAATTTATTCTCTACCTCGATCTATTCTGTTAAAGACTTCAAAGATGCTTTTTGGAGCATCCATGACTGAGCAGTAAGAGCATAGCACCGACAAATCATATAGTAGTCCGCGGGGATTTGGAATCCCAACTAGAACCCAAAGTGAGTTTGTGAGATTGTTTGCCAGTTAGAGGTTTACTTATGAAATAATAATTCGCTATTATAACAAAAACTACCAAAACAGTGCACAACAGTTTGTTAACCCTTTCAACCCTACATATCACCATGGACCAGTTTAAACAATAGAAAAAGAGAAAATTAGGGTTGAAAGGGTTAAAATTGGGTCAAATAGAACTGTTTCATTGTAAGTAAAATGAAGTACCAATTGAAAATCGAAACTCCAAGTGCATTAGAAAATCGACAAACTAGATAAACAAATGGTATCATCATGAAGAAAATTGAGAATTCCAAATGAGGTGGGTGCGGAAGGAGTCCGCGTTCCGTGCTAAACTTCCACACCCGTTGTATGGAAACCTCTAAAATGTGGTAAAAAGTTTAAGTTCGATGAAAATGTCAACAGTTAGTTTTAGATCTGAATGACGAAAGGGAGGACCAAAACTTCCTTAGTACCGATTTCAAGCGTTCAACAACGTAACCCTGTGTGTTTCGTTTGTTGGTGAGCCGTTTGACTCTCAGAATAAGACATTCATAAGAGGAGCATGCCCAGGCATAACGTAAAAGTTGTGAAATGAAAACGTCATATGCAGGAGGAAACGATCAGGCAAGACAAGACATTTCTGAATTAGTAATAAAATAGTAAACTTCTTTCACAGGTTTAAGAATAATAGAATATTACATAGGTATGTGGATCGGATCAGGAAATCTCCACCTATGTGGTAGGAATCTGATTGTCCAATCTGACGGTTTTCCGAGGATTTAAATTTCGGATTCCTAACACGAGGGTTGAGAATTCCTTTTCCGCTCCACTCATTTATGTTTATTTTTCTCCCATGATTCAGACACATGTTTAGGCACGTAAATAAAATCTGACGCAACTTTTTATGTCCGCATCAAATAGAAGTAAAATTATATTGTGAGTCATAGCATGTGTAACTTTTCTATACCTTCGGGTGTGGACAGATATTCTGACTTGGCAAAATAATAGGTGCGCCTGTCCATGGTGGGAGAATAAGATTTCCATATTCTGTCAGACATGCCACCAAACTTTTTACACAAATTGAAATTTAGACTATGAATATGTTAAAATTAAATTCAATCTTACTCTATTTCTGCCCAATCCGAATGGCAAATTTCCTCCAAATATTTGACCGGTATATTTCTTTCTCATCACCATAGCAACAACTACTCCAACTATAACAATCAATATCACAACACCTAGTACCAAGCCAACGATTCCCCCTGTACTCAACGAAACTGTATTTTTACCTGAAAGAACAAAATTCAGTTTAGTTCTATACCAAGGTATCAAAAGTGATACGAATCCACTCGCAATAGAATCGCATTTTTCATTTTTTATATTATACATTTTATCAATTGGTATAATTGCTGTACGTTAAATTATACTTATACAGAAATGATACAATCTGTATATAACGTGCGAGGAATATAGACCAGAGTATATGGAATGGAACGTGTGTCACTCCAGTCAAATTTCTTTAATAAATAATTTTAATTGACGTTTATATTTAGCAACATCCCCAGAAATAAAATCACCATTACCTGTTATATGTATGACGGATCTCTAAGTACAAATGTCTTCGTGGAATGGTAATTTGTAAAATTGACATTTTGATAAAGAGACACTTATCTGTATTGTATATTTACTGATTAAAATCTCCAATTTAACGCTGCTTTGATTTTCTTAATGCAGACGTATGGTGTGTTATATTTGAAGCAGTGAGTGGTCATGTTTGCATAAAAACTGTATCTAATTACGCAAATTTTCAAAATTATAAAGACCACCTGACTATTTGACACTTAGTGGTCTGATTAGTGAGGTGGCCTCTTAAGCGAGGGTCTAGACTTGTCTAATAATTATTATAGGGATATTAGCTGTGTTTACAGATTTGTTTTCTACTTTGATCACTTGTACTTGATGTACAATAACAAATAAGAGCAATACACAGGTATAAAAATATTATATGTTCATGTATTTTGTGGTCTGGTCCAGTGTGGTATTCATATACAAATAGAAAGGTGAGTTAATAAGTTAATGTCAATTGGAAGTGAATGATTACCAAACTGGATTTATCGAGCAACTGTTACATAATGTACAGGGGTTTAAGAATTTTTATAATTGTATATATTTCTTTTTTGTTATTGTATATCATTTTTAGGTGTTTTAGGTGCACAATTAATGCCCTTTAAGAAACTCTCAACTTGCTCAAGGGATTGAAATTTATGTATTGGTATAATTAATTGTTCATAATACATGTTTGGGGACCAACTGATAAGATCATCTAGCTTTGAACCATAAAGTCTCTCACTTTTCGTGTACGTAAATTTGGGCCCTGCAGGTCCCTAAGTTGATTTTTGTGAGAATGTTTGTAACCATGTTTTCTCCCCCACAATTAACAACTGACTGCTACCATATACAGTAAAACCTGTTATAGCGGACATCTCTATATAAGGATAACCTGTTTATAAAGGCCAGTTTTTTTCAAGTCCCTTGACTGCATACTTCAACTAAATTGAACCTGTGTATAAGGGTCACCTGCAAATAAAGGTAAATATTTTCAGGTGCCTTGGGTGGCCCCTATATACAGGTTTCATTGTAACTGAAAGTTGAGTGTGGCGTAGAATACTACTCCAAATTCGTGGTACATATTACAGTACTCTGAAAATATTATATCAGTAAATTTAATCTCATATCTTTCAAAATCCAGTACCAGAGGTATATTATACCCCAACTTTGCAAACCTAGACTGGAACACAGATAAAGAGATATACGTATAGAAATAAAACACAGAGAACATACTTACCGGATTGTGCTTTTTGTGAAGAAAGTGAAGCTGTCCGTCCTGTTGTTTGTGAACAATCGTCACCATAGTAACCATACGGACATAAACACTTTCCCTTTAAATGACAGAAAATTTTGATTTTATTTTGTATCTAGACGTTTATGTAGTTAGATATCTAAGATTGGCAAATTGCAAGTACCGCAGAGGTTGAAAACCTAATAGAAAGTTCCCTAAATAATCTGTTGTCAGCAAAGATTTGAGTCCTCATGGAACCTGATTGTGTGAGTAAATTTCCTGGTGGTTGTACTTTTTGGAAGGCCACTGGTCTTTATATGGGTACATTGTGACCATGTTTTTTTTCTTCATAATTTAAAATGAACCACCATATTATTAACTGCAAACATTTTTTAGGTTACTGATGTAAGCCTTACATGTCAAGGGACAAAGAAATCAAGAGAGTACAAAGGGATAAAATGTTAACAAAGCCAGAAACTAAGACTCCATCCTAATCGGATAACAACAGCAATAAGATAAGTGATATCTATGCTACTCTTTGGAATTCCTATTTAACTGTAACAATTCTGCAAAAACAAAAACAACTGCAAATCACGGCTAAATTTAAGATAGATGATATAGTTATGATTTTCATTCATAACCTACTCTAGGTACACCAAGTTTTAGTTAACAAAACATTTACCTGTTTTCCACATACTCCTCCGTTCAGACATGAATTAGGACGACAATTGCACACCCCTGACTGAGGCTGACAGTGTTTGGGACATAAAGCTGAGCACTTCATACGACATCCACCTCCCCATGTACCCCCTGGGCAGGCTGAAAATATAGACATTGACATATCCCAAAATATTCAAACATTCAGTCACAAAGTCACTAATATCAAAACTGTAAAGGTATGTACGAGCAATAATTGCAATGAAAGAAAAATAAGAAACTACTTTTCTGTAAAAATGAGTCTAAATTTGCTGTAACCAATCATACTTTTATCAATTTCAAATATTATAATATTATTTTTCCATCGTCCAATCAGCTGCACTTAATTTTTACAATTATCGGCCAATATTAGACAGGCGGCACAATAAATTCAAGACAAACTTATATACGCTTGCTTACTATTGTTACATGTATTTCCAGTGTAGCCGTCTTTACAGACACAGACTCCAGTGGCCGGGTCACATGATCCATCGTTCATACATTCTAAGCATTGCTGTGTACAATCTGCACCATAGAAACCTGCCGCACACTCTGTAAACACAAATTCAGTTTCTCACGAAATAAATGAAGTACCTCACACAAGTATTATGAACTACACACGAGTATCATGTAATGCACGCGAGTATCATGTACTACACACGAGTGTTATGCATTACACACCGGTATCAAGTACTACAGACAAGTATTATGAACTACACATGAGTATCATGTACTACACACGAGTGTTATGCATTACACACCGGTATCAAGTACTACAGACAAGTATTATGAACTACACATGAGTATCATGTACTACACACGAGTGTTATGCATTACACACCGGTATCAAGTACTACAGACAAGTATTATGAACTACACATGAGTATCATGTACTATACACGAGTATCATGTAATGCACACGAGTATGATGTACTACACACCAGCATCAAGTACTACAGACAAGAAACATGTACTACATATAAGTATAATGTACTTCACACAAGTATCATGGACTACACACCAGTAGCAAGTACTACACACAAGCAACATGTAATACACACGAGTTTCATATCCTACACACGAGTATGATGTACTACACACCAGTATCAAGTATTACACACAAGCAACATGTAATACACATGAGTTTCATATCCTACACACGAGTATGATGTACTACACCTTAGTATCATATACCACACACGAGTATGATGTACTACACACCAGTATCAAGTACTACACACAAGCAACATGTAATACACACGAGTTTCATATCCTACACACGAGTATGATGTACTACAAAACAGTATCACGAGTATCATGTACCTCACACTAATATCATGTACTAAACACCAGTATCAAATAATGCACAGGAGTATCGTGTACTACACACAAGTATCGTGTACCACACACGAGTATCATGTACCTCACACAAGTTACGTGCTACACTCGAGTATCATGCACTACATACGAGTATCATGTACTACCCACAATTATAATGTACTACACCCATGTATTATGTACTACACACGAGTATCATGTATTACACATGAGTACCATGTGCCATATCTTACTTTGATCACAGAGGACACCAGTCCAGCCTGCTGTACAGCTACATTCTCCCGTCACTTTGTCACAGGATGCTCCGTTTCTACAGCCACACAACTGTGCACATTTGAATCCAAAATGATATGAACCACATTCTGTAGGTATGAAAGCAACATATTAGAATCATAGTACTTCTGTCAGAATTTCCTGTCTATTTAATCTTCATCAAATGTCCTGTGACTTTATACTTGACTAAGGACCAGGCATTATTTGTTTCAATTATGACATGCAACATGTTTTGGACCTGGACTTTGCCGTAAGTGAGCAAATGACTATGGTCTGGGGTTATGTGTCAATGGAATTTTAGTCAGTGTAGGTGATCGTTAATTTTTTGTCACTTACATTTCAATTATAATTTCTATATCTATAACTAATCACCAGCTAACGGTGACGTTTCAAAAGATTTCATTGTGTTACAGGCCTCTTTCAATACCACGTGGCTTTTTTAATCTGCCACCCTCACTTGAACCTCAGTTTTGAATGCCATGTTCCCTAATTGTAGTCTAACTCACCTTGTTCACAATGGTACCCCATTTTCCCAGGAGGACATTCACACTGACCAGTCACAGCATTACATGTAGCTCCATTACAATTACAGATGTTAGAACAATGTTTTCCCCAATACAGGTTTTTCTGGCAAACTGCAAAAAAGGTAAGTTGACATTCAGACTATCATACATGTATATCAAGTATCATTAATTCAGCTTAAAGATGTGAACATGGATATACCCGTAGATGAATCTATAACTATTACAAGGATGAAATAAGTATACAGCAAAATTATAACGGAACCTAATTCAAATAATTTAAGAGGGCAATACTTTGTTGTTGGAATATAACAGAGTTTATGTTACAGCAAATATTATATTATCAAAGATTTGTAAATACAGTCAAACCAGATATATTGAAATCGAAGGGGAACGAATTCCTCTTTCAAATAAACAAGGGTTTTCTATGTAATCGGGTTATATTGGCATTTAAGATCTTTGGAATTAAATTTATTTCGAATAAAGCGGGATTTCAATTTGATAGGGTTTAATACAAGTGGATTCTACTGAAAAACGTCAAAAACTTGTCACCACTATCTCTTTAGATATTTAATAACTGGACTATCTGATCACCACCTTAAAAGAAATGTATGCAAATATTTTGAGTATGAGAGGTTCGTCTAGTAAGCAAATGTACGCAATCATGGCAATGAAATACTGAAAGACTTCTGAATAGCTGTAAATAGCACAACATTTAGTATTATTAAGGGATGGGCATCCCTTGGTTTTTCTAACAATTTATTGTCCTTAAGTTATATGATAAATCAAGTATTTGCTACTGACCTGTTTCACATCTTGTGCCATTATATCCCGGGTCACAATCACAGGCACCTGTTATCCTGTCACAGTTGCCATGACTACTACATTGACAAGTTTGTGCACAGTTTACACCCCACTTGCCCACCGGACAAGCTGAAAAGAAATACAAACACAAATTTACGTATCTATTGGAATGCCAACTTATTTTCTTCTGTCTTTCAAAACTTTTATGCTTTGATTGATACTTTGATTTGCATTTTAGACAATTAACTGAAAAATCAGTTTTTGTCACTGCACTTATTTACGGAATTGTCCAGTTACCATCTTTATGTTTACTTGTTTGTTTATTGTTGCTTAACGTCCAGCTCAAGAATCTTTCACTGATATGAAGACGTCATCAAATGCCGGTGAAGGGTTTCAGATTTTGACCCATACACGGCACTTACGGCCATTGAGCAGTGAGGGTTCTTTTACGTTCCGAGACCTACTGTGACACGGGACCTCGGTTTTTACTGTCTCATTCGAAGAACAGGAAAACAACCTGCCGCCGGCTGGACTCGAACTTACCCCTCATGATCAAGAGTCGAGCGCACTACCGACTGAACCAGGTCGGTTCACCATCTTTATAAAACATTTGACCATCTTTTAATGAAACTGTAAGCAATGGAACAATTTTGAGATTTTCATAAAAAAAAAAAAATAACGTGTCAATATTATCTAAAAGGAAGAACAATAATGAATATCTAAGATTTAATAAGGGCTAAATGTAAAAGAGTACTGTTACATGGCGTCCCCTAAATTTAAATATATGTGCCTGAGTTATTATCATTGGACAATAAACGGAAATACCAGTTTTTGTCATTTCACATATTTTAGTTATCCTTTTTGACAAACATTTGATCAAATCAGTAACTGGAACTGTGAGCAGATGAGCAATTTAAAGGAGATTTACATAAAAATACATTTTAACTATGCTAATGCTGAGTGTGCTCACAGGGTTAAATTCTTTATAGAAAAATAATGAATATTTAAAGTTGTATAATTTCCATTTGTGTCCATTCCAAAATTCAACCGTAATTTATCATTCAAATACAGTAGACCCGCCTTGACCCCGTCTGCCACTGTCATGTAGTGTCTCAAGACAGGTGGTCTCTCAAAACCTAAGGGATTTATTATCCAAGTGGTTTTCATAATGTGGTTTCAAAAGACAGGAGGCCTTTGATGAGAGTGGTCATTTAAGATAGGTTCCACTGTACAGTATATAAATGAATTATAAGTAATTCTGTTCTGGCTACTAGGTAAGAAAGGGTAATGTGATAGTGGTGATAGGACACTTACCAAATTCACATTTATTTCCTTGATATCCTGGATTACACTGACAGGTTCCATCTATGGGGCTGCATATCAAGGTCCCAGTCATATTACAAACATCCGAGCATGCATTATTACAGCCCTGTCCCCAGGAATTCCGGGGGCACGTGTGCAAGCACTGACCTTGAAATAGAATTGAAATAATATCATCCAATCAATCATAGTTAGTTACGACTGAATGAAGAATGAATGCTAAGTACATACGGTGATATCTGTCTCTGTAACAACCATGTTTGTTTCTTGAATACTTTGACGTTGTAATGAACACATGACAATCGGCATATTAACTAACAGTGGCTAAACTAGAGACCTGCAATGTTATTATAGACAGAAAACAGATAGAATAATTAAAATTAATAAATTTCCGACAATTCGCGAATTACACATTGTTCAAATTATGCATCGCGCACAGTTTTCATTCGGGTCATTTCGTAGTGAACCGTAGTGAAAAATGAAATAATTGCTTAAATAAAGTTTATTTGAAGTCCGCATGATATTATAATTTATTCAATTTACAAATTCTTTTGGAAATTGTTGAATAAAAACTACAAATAATATTTTCCATGGGATATGTTTGTATCGCAGGATTTGTCGACTAAAATGCACGTTTGTTCCGAAGTTATACTGTCTATGTCGGAAGCTGTAAATCTGTTATATATGGACAGACACCACCAAATATTTTCCCATAGGCCTCAATGCTAATTTACAAAACTTCAGGTCACTGTCACTCCCATGTTTATTATATCTGGGTCAAATAAGTACTCTGTGGTGGAAGATCAATATTTTTGATAACAAAATTTGCAATCAAAAGTATAGGTTGCCGTTGCATTTTTACTTCAAATTTTCACTTGTTTACAACTCGTAGTATTCCGCACCAAAGGAAAATATCTATTCTCATATGACCCCCTCCCTTTCAATTTTCAACCGTCAACCCTATAACTTCCAAAGTACTACCAATATTCATGTATCTTTTTTATCACCTTTATTTCACTTATTAATGGCAAAACTTATTTTTTCATTTAATGACCAATCAGATCGCTGGGCTCATTTTACCCTCCGCACAACTTTGGGTGTCCAAAATGTCTGCGCCCATGTTGTAAACAAAGCCGGTGTTTTTCCTATAGATTTATCCAAAACATTGCCAAAAATAGTCATTTTGCATTTTTTGGAAATCTCACTAACTGTACACCAAGCCCCCTTAATAATGAGGATGGGAACCCAACATGAAGAGAAACACAGTCTATAATGTGTCACACCCCTACCTCTCAATCCCATTCATTGATATTAACAAATCAATGCATTATATGAAGAAATTGTCTGTTTTTCTTTCATGATTTTCATTCAGAATTGTTTGTAACACATATATTTCATTATTTTGAATGATTTCATACCATTATTTACCAATATTGACCATGATATCAAATAAGGGTAGAAGGTACCCCTTAATAATGGAAAAAGTGACAAAATATACCATTTTCTTCACAAAAACTTAAAATTTGGATCATTGCTTAATGAGCATGGAACCAATTAGGCACCAGAAGTAAAGAAGAATTTCTGAAGCTCACTTAATAGTAAACCATGTCATTTTTTATATCATCAAATTGCTTTTATTGACAAGGAATGAAGAGCACCCTTAATAAAAGTGTAAAACTTCTGGGAGGGGATACCCTTACATACAACACATTTCAATAGACTTATTGTGTTCATTTATATAAAATATGTTATGTAATCATTTTCAGACATGTCCATGTTTTGTTTCATCCCTTAATTACAGTCTCATGATGCAAGTAATTAAATACAGAGGGCAGATAACTCAGTCTGACTTTAAAATGACTGACACTTAAATGGTGCAAAATGATAGTCAAATTGCTTTTAAAAGGATATGACATATTTATAGTTCTGTTTCAGGTGAAAAATTAAGTCAAATTTTAATTATACTAAGTTTTGAAACCAGTAAAAGTCAATATCAGGTGTTAATTTTTGTCTGGTATAACCCCAAGAGAGTGTTAAGTGACATTTGCTGGAGGGGGGGGGGGGTGAAAAAATGTGATTCAAACAAAAAATGCATGACTGAAAATTTTGAAAACTTATGAAAACATGCAACTTGAATGAATATTAGATGCGTTAATACAGAAAAATATATAATTGATACTTTATAATTATCTTTACAGGTACTTGAGTATGATAATTAGATAAAAATCTCTTATTGGACAATATTTGCTGGATTTAAAAAATTGAAATATTCCTTCTACAGGTTAAAATGTTGATAGATTATGAAAAAAAAATGTTAAAACGCCCTATTTCTAAAGAAATTTTCTATTTACAAATTTTTATTACCCAAAGTTAACACAGTATGACCTAACCACAATATGGAAATTCTTGTGTACAGATCAGCATAAGGGGGGGGGGGGGGTATTTAAATTAATTTTTATACTGTTTACAGTGTATATGGCATGATGAAATATTTTACTGATGAGACTTATATGCTGAAATGCAGTTTAATACAATTTTCATAAAAATGAGATGGTTTTTACCCTTCAGATACAGTACATATATACAACTAAAGGTACAAAATACACTGCATGAGTAAAATGACATGGTCCAATATGTAGATTTTGCCCTCAAAAAAAGAAAATCAACCAGTCTTTACCTCAAAAAGGTCTGTTTTTTATTCAAATGAGTTAAAATTTACAATAGAAACATCATTTCCAAAATATCTCGCTAAAATTAGTCACTATGCATAACCATAACTATATGATTTATTTATAAAAGAACATGTGCATGTTTGTAGGAGAGGGTGGGGGTATACTTGAATTTTCCAAGAACAGATGAAATTTTGACCAATAAATGATAAAATATTAGTTCTAGGTGTAATATAAAACATACTGATAAAATTAAGAGATCTCAATATGCAACAAATGCATCATAATGTGGGTAGAGGCAGCACACCTATTAAATTTGCACCTTGTGGACCCCCAACAGGTGCCCCATTTCATATAGAACCTCAGATCTGTTTAAAAGTATGAGTAAAAGTGAATGAATTGCAATTTGGGTGATAAAAATGAGAGAAATGGCTTACTTTAAGGCTTCATCCAGCCTACATGTGTCAAATGTGAATTTCTCTATAGGACAGACACCACCAAATATTTTCCCATAGGCCTCAATGCTAATTTACAAAACTTCAGGTCACTGTCACTCCCATGTTTATTATATCTGGGTCAAATAAGTACTCTGTGGTGGAAGATCAATATTTTTGATAACAAAATTTTTGCAATCAAAAGTATAGGTTGCCGTTGCATTTTTACTTCAAATTTTCACTTGTTTACAACTCGTAGTATTCCGCACCAAAGGAAAATATCTATTCTCATATGACCCCTCCCTTTCAATTTTCAACCGTCAACCCTATAACTTCCAAAGTACTACCAATATTCATGTATCTTTTTTATCACCTTTATTTCACTTATTAATGGCAAAACTTATTTTTTCATTTAATGACCAATCAGATCGCTGGGCTCATTTTACCCTCCGCACAACTTTGGGTGTCCAAAATGTCTGCGCCCATGTTGTAAACAAAGCCGGTGTTTTTCCATATTGACAGTAAATAACTTGACAGTAAATAACACCATGTTCTCATTAACCCTGGTAAAGTTTTGCTTAATATGTTTAAAAGTTTTACCAAAGTTTCCATTCTTCAGGATTTCAATTTTTTTATATAATTTATATACTTTATTGATAATTTCTCTTGTATTTTTTTGTGATATTTTATTATCTAGCTTGCAATATTTTAACAAAGTATAATCAAATTTGTACATAGTATAAATAAAATACAATATTTACACTCTAGCTTGCTAAGTCATATTACAGCTAATTACTAGGTTGTTACAAACGTATACACAATTCTCACTTCTACATACAACCCACTTTGTACGAGAATTTCTAAACGTTGTACAAGTCGTAGGCCGCCAAATTAAATTGTCAGAATAACAACGCGGTAGTTATAAAGCGTTTTAAAACAGTAATCATCCCTATAAAGAATGAGAAACTTTCCTGGTTCTTATAATATTTTGACAGGTTTATTTTTCAATCACTGAACATTAAAGTGACAGTTTGCTTATGTAAAGAAAAGAAACAAAACAACAAAGAAAATGAAAAACAAAAATATAACATAAGCCAAGTGAGACATGTGTAATGGCAAAACAATCAATTATTTTTTTTCTTTTTCATGAAAATAATAGTTTCTGAAGAAGATTAATATTTTGCTGAGAAGAATATGTTGTTTAAAATAAATCCTGTTTTACACGTGCAGACATTTATATCTAAATATACCAGTTTCCAGTAAAAACTTGATCAAAAGTATTCGAACCTACAGCAAGTCCTGGTTTACACTTTATACATCCCTCTTAATGAAAACTTAGAGCCGTTTCAATTTACCTCCTATAAATCCAGGTTTACACTTGCAGACACCTGTTACCATATCACATCCGGCACCATTTATGCCACAGTTACAAGTTTTACTGCAGTTGAAACCGTAAGTTCCTGCAGGACACTAAAATATAAGAGATGTCATTACTGAAAAATGGTTGTTTATCTGAACTATCGGAACACTCTCTTTATGGTCCGATATTGTGATTGACAATTTGACCATTTTCTCTTCACTTTCAATTCGTTCCTTTCTGAGTTGACATTGTGATTGACAATTTTCTCAACACTAACAAACCATTCCTTTCTGATTAGACGGTGTGATTTACACTTTTATCATTATTAACATGACATTCCCTTCTAAGCCCTAAGTCACCAAATTTACTCAGTACGCAAGCTCAACTTTTATTTCATATTTTTTACCATAAATTTGTTTGTAAAATGTTTTGGTTTGAATGAGTAGGAAGCATACTATTATTTTTTATCATTCACTTATAAATTTTTGCGTCATACTCGGGATTTTCCTGTAAAAATTAATAAATATGTTAAGCACAGTACTCAAAATTTGAGTACGTACACAAACAATATTTTAATATTTCTAAAGTTTTCCTCAAATGAGCAATGATTTTCATCATTATTTACAATTATATGCTGTCAATATATAAACATGTCCAGTTACCGGATAAACTTTGCGGGTTTTTACGTTAAAATAATGAAAAGTTAGTTGAGCTTCAGTACTGAGTAAATTTGGTGACTTCGGGCCCTGTTCTTACAATACGGTTGACAATATTCTGCACACTCACAAATCGTTGTTTTCAGATCGGATATTCTGATTGACAATTTAACAAATTTCTCCGTACAAACTTGACCTATTTTTATTTGCTTTAAGTCCCCTAAAAATGATCACTTTTTAGGTATTGGTGAGATGCCACAAATTATGACCAATGCTGATCAGTGTTTGATTTCAGTTTCTAGAACCAATTTTTCCCATTTTCCCATTATCAATTTTGATTTTGTGATGGACATTGCAATTCCTAATTTAATGTCAAATATCTAACACTTACTTTTAAAGAACAATCTGGACCAGCATAACCATCTACACAAAGACAAGATCCGTCAACATTGCTACATGTTCCTCCATTTTGACAGCTATCAACAGTAAATTAATGATAATAATAATTATAATAATAATGGTATTTGTTTGATTTTCAATAATGACTCAAGTAATTTGCAGAATATTGGAACTGAAACAAGTGTTAAAGCGTTTGTGAATGAAAAGTAATGACAAACGTTCAATGAATATGAAAATATTTGGTCAAATGTCTTGTACCAATACAATATTCCGT
This sequence comes from Atrina japonica, assembly GCA_030159075.1. Classification (NCBI taxonomy): domain Eukaryota; kingdom Metazoa; phylum Mollusca; class Bivalvia; order Pterioida; family Pinnidae; genus Atrina; species Atrina japonica. The sequence continues at coordinate 318,286 of BROG01000573.1, read as the reverse complement.
GCATTCTGATAACGCCATCTAGCATGGACAGAATACACTGAACTTGAAAGCAATTTGTTCTTAACATACCAACCCCTTAGAAACAACTCTTCGATAAATCAAAGACTAAGACAAGTCCAATTGTGTCTTTAGGGATGAATGCGTTATCGAAGCATTAGCTGTGTTTCCCCATTTTTTTCTCCTTTTTCACTACTTAGATTGCCATACAATAATTCAACCTTACTTTTTGTATATGAATATCACGCTTGACCTGAGCATATATAGGAATATAACATTTGTATACCTGTGTATACATTTTATTTGTTATTGTACATCAATTACAAAAAGTAAAAGTAGAAACAAAATCAAGAAATACCTTTTGAATATAAACAGCAAATGAACCTTTAAATAAGGGTTAAAGAATAATAGACAGATATGCAAATAGAATCATGGTCACAGGTAATCAGATACTGATTTTTTAATATTTCAGTTCTGTTTCATAGATCATATAATCATGCATATCGTATTGATATATTTCGTTTTTTTATTTTCCAATCAAGAATAAGTTGATTTTCGTCAGTTCTAACTTGTGGAGAAGAAACACTCCACCATTAATCCATTTACCCCTTAAGACACATTTGAACTGGTCTATGTCATTATAATATTATAACATGTACATGTATATCATAATGGTTGTATATTTCAATCAATAATAGAAATATGTTGTATTACAAAAGTATTTCTGATAAAAAAAATCTTTAACACTTTGTTAATTTGTTTATCTACAATACATTGAAACAACAGCATCAAATGTAAATTTCCTCATTTAATGACGAAAATTACTTTATGCTGCTATATTTTTGGTTTTAAAGTGCAGACGTACTTGCAGGTCTGAGTACAACCATTTCCATAGGAACCCTGTTGACAAGGTCGGTCACACATCACACCTGTGTAACCAGGACTACACACACACCCTCCGGTGACAGGATCACATGAATTACTGTGGACACAGTAGTAACACTGTGAGATACACCCAGCTCCATAAGTGTTGTTCTAAAATAGATAAAAAATTAAAAAGATTTGTATAATTTTTAAGTTATATGATGGAAGCCAAGTTTTGGGGGTGGGGGTGGGAGAGTACCCTGTCACAATGTACCCAGAAGAGACCACAGACCTGTAAGAAATTAAGTTGGCAAAGATTCTCAAAAATCTGCTCATTAACATCCGCTGACCAGAGTTATGAGACTCCATAGTTCTAAGCGCGACGTTTTGACCAATCGGCCAGGGAGAAACACACATCAGATTCATATGTTCAATCTTTCTAGGTAATTTGCTGGTCTTGGTAAAAAATTGAGGAAAGATACTGAAGTTGTTTGACTTAAACTAAACTGTTGGAACAGATAAAGAGACAATCAAACAACCCAATAAACATACAAAGGGACAGTGAATGGAATAAAAATATTTAAAATCAGTGACAAATTGTGGTAAAAAAAAATATTACAGGGGCATTAGCTGTATTTACCAAAAAAATATTACAGGGGCATTAGCTGTATTTACCAAAAAATATTAATTTAAACTTATCTTCTTTTACTACTTGTACATGATGTACAATAACAAATAAGAGCTGTGCACAGGCATAGGAAATCTAATATTCATGTATATTTTGTGAAAATAAGGTCAAGGACAGTTTGGTATTCATAAACAAAAAGTAGGGTTGAATTAACCAATTGCAAGTGAAGAAGTGCCAACCCTGGGTGTCTCAAGCAATTTTCACAAAATATATAGGAATTTAAGAACTTTTATGTCTATGTATATCTTTGTTTTGTTATTTTATATCAATCTAAGTTGTAAAAAGGTAAAAAACTATTTTGGGCCAAACAAACACAGCTAACGCCCCTATAAGGATTATACTGCAGTAAGATTTTGCTGACAGTCGAAGTTCAAGGGACCACCTAGAAAAGTTCAAAACATCGGAACTTTGACTCATCAATGGTAACTGAGAATCATAAATGTTTGGTTTCAGATATTGTATAAGTTGTATTTAATTGCTTCGAAATCGTTTGAGACATATTCGGTCATGATATCTAATACTTAGTGCTAAATCAGGTTGATAAGCTTGAAATTGAGTGTTTATAAAAAGGAGAATAATTTTAATTTGGCGCTTTCATGAACTCATGTGTATTTTGACTTCAAATTATTTGTAGGAATTTTTTTATTTTACATAAATTGTCACAAAAATTTATTTGAAACTTAAAAAAATTCGATTCATAAAAGTTTGAATTATAATTGTATATTTTGAAGAATTTAATAACATAATTATTTGGGACTTTGTCAATAGTTTGAAACATCGCAAAATTCGACTTATTGAAAATCGGCTCAACAAAGTTCTGCTGTATAGGAACTGTGTTATTCATATTACAAACGTAAACATATCGATAAGTGCCAAAATAATATCATATCTGCTGTAAGTGATATAATTTTAAATCTATGAAATAAAGAATTAATCAATCATATTCTAACTTAGAATGTGACAAGGGAGATAATTCCATATTTTGTGATAAAATATTGATTAATTCTTCAAGATTTTCATAGCTATATTTCAAGATTAAATAAAGACAGTACCTTTATATGATCATTTTACACTTTGCGTGTGATAAACAGAGAAAAAATCAGCTTTTTCATCAGGGTAAGTTAGAGTTATTCTAAATAAAAGTAAATATATACAAATGTGACCCCCGTGACCTTGTGGCTAAAAATTTCAAATTCTTTGGAAATGACAGAAAATAATACAATCTTACTTGACATGGTGTATCACAGAGGAGGCCGGAATATCCAGGGTCACAAACACAAACTCCTGTCCCTGGATGACATTTTCCATGAGCACACTGACACGACTTTTGACAGTTTTTACCATACATTCCTGAAAATTAAAATGAACAAAAGGTGCATGCAATTAAGTTTATATATATATATATATATATATATATATATATATATATATATATATATATATATATATATATATAGTCAACACCATAATACATCCTATAATTTGGTGTATTTGTCACTGTGACCTTTGACGTTGAGCATTTTAATGGTTAACGTTCATATAGCGAACATACAGATTCCGACTCCTCAACGTTTTTTAACAGGTTTCAATTAATATGGTACACTATAAAGCTTTAAAATTCTGTATAAGTTTCTGTAATTTAGGAAGACACAGTGTATAAAAAGTCTGTGCGTTACGTACAGGATGTTTTTTATCTTTCTTTCCTGCGATTTCTAAATACAGTTTTTGAACAACTTTAATTCAGTCCATTTTAGCAAGAATTATCAAAGACTATGACCTCAAGTTTTTATATGATTTTCAAGCAGACATTTATACACACCGAGATTCTTACAATTTTACAAGTTTCCACCATACAGAAGGTGTGTTCTGTCATTTTCTAGATTACCTAATCCCTTTGGGGATTCTGTGACAAAGTCATTTGACCAGGTGACCTATGAACTCACTTAATCACGTGACCTATGAACTCACCAACAGTACAAGGTGTTGTGCATCGTGCTCCTGTCCAGCCTGGTTCACAATCACAGTTGCCATGTATACAGTTCCCAAACCCGCAACCACAAGCCTGATTACAGTTGTCACCATAGTAACCATACGAACATTGGCATGTTGATGGTTGCTGGAAGGCAAAATTTGGGGAAGAATAGAAAATCATATTTCAGATTTATATGTTTTCATTTCTAGCAGTATTTTATTTGACTATTCATTAGTTTAAACAACTTTCAAAATGGTTGTCATTCATACAAGCCTTTGTATGATTTTTTCCTTTTGTTTTCTTGTTTTTCTGTTTTATGTTCCACTTGGAATTTCATTATTAACCCATTGACCACTAAATACACATTTGGACTGGTCTAAGTCATTGATTTACAGAATAGGCAATTATTTTTCAGGGGTCGAGGAGTTAAATGGAGACTTAATACATAAAATGTCATGAATTTGGATCTCAGCGATAGATAGATAGATAGATAGATATAGACAGACAGACAGATAGATAGATGAGAAAGATCAGACTCCATTAAATCCTATATATTTCCTTATATAAGACACCCAGATACATACATCAACATCACTTCTGCATCAAAAGTTATCTAGGTAGTGCAGTCTAGCACATTCATTTCTCATCCATGTGAACTGGGTTAGTTCATTGGTTGGACAAAGTGAGTATGTAGGATGGCATGATGGTTACCAACTCGGACACATGCATGATTACTCAAGTTTTATCTTAATGCAAGTATCACTCATGCAAACATCAAAAGCTAAATAGGACATTTATATAAGGTTAATCAATTTTCAGACATTTCTGTAAAATGAAGTTTATTCTGCAGCATAACCTTACCATACATATACAATTTCCTGTCCCTTTGTCACACACTCCAGTGCTACATGCAGGACATCGAAACCGACATTGGTTGCCATAGTAACCATTGGAACAAGCTTGGTCACAATGATCTCCAAGCCAACCAGGTCGGCAAATGCATTTTCCTGTCACCTGAATAAATTACAAACATAGTTTATTGATTTTAATGTTACCAACGTTTGTTTTTATAATCAAAATTAATCATTTACAAGATATGTTTGAAAAACACCATGCAACAAAAGATGTCAGTCAATGTAGAAATTAAAACGTTCCGGCAAATATAAGGCCAAATGTTATCCATATATCCTATTGAAAAAAAAAACAACCCACCAAATTTATGTAGAAGTTTAGCGAAAAAACTAGACCTGGATCTACAGTTCTACCAAATATTTCTATAAAAGTAATCCATAGCTCCTACTGATAAAATGAAATGCACCAAATCTATTTAGAAGTTTTGAAAAGAATAAAGATCGTCTACAATTCCCCCATATATTTCCAAATATAACCAATAGATTCTATTGACAATAAACAATGCACTTACTGGATGACAACTAGCGCCATTGCTGCAAAGACCACAGGAACTATTACACTGGTTGCCATAGAAACCAAGTGGACATGGCATTTCACATTTGTGCCCTATAAAACCCGGTTTACAGGTACAGGAACCGAACAACTTGTCACATGTCTGGGTCTGGTTCATCTGGCACTGGCATCTTGATTGGCAATTAGTACCATAGCTGAAACAGATGATTATAGGTGCGTTCGATGAAATGCCATCGTTGGAATTGTTACCGACCGTAGGCTACCGGTGGTGAGCGAAGACTACCAGTGTTGATCGATGGCTGCCGAATTGCACTGAAGGTACCAACGATATTTCAATGGATATCGGTATAATTGGCACCCTTTGGCGCCTTCGGTGACTTTTGGCACCGTTAGTAAAACTGGATATAAGAAAAGCCTGTAACATATAGTTCATTACACTGTAGGTTCACTGGAGCCTGTAGTTCCGTATTTTCCACTCCAACCACAGGAGCCTGAAATTCTGTTTGTATGTTGATAAACAAGTCATTTGTATAACACGTCTTCTCTAATGAGAACAGGCTATATGAATGACCAGGCCTTTTCTACGTGGAAAATTTGCGGAGTTTATGGTTTGTTTTCCATATCGATTTTATAGTACTTGTATTACACAGTGAAATATTGAGAAAAGGGTTAACTTTTAAAAATGGTTACAAAACACATCTATTGTATTTGGTATCTAAAATGGAAACACCAGAATTTCAATTTATGCTCCTTTGTTCCCATTTCAGATACCAAACACAATAGATGCGTTTTGTAACCATTTTTTAAAAGCTTGGTTTATCGTATTTCTTTGAAACGAAGTTATTGAATTCAGTTGTATTTATATTATACTTACTTTCGGCTACAAGTTTTACACTTTTTTTGGTCAATAACATCTTTTGCTTTTTACATCAAGTAATACGGCGAAAACACCCGATAGTCTTTTTCCGCCATGTTGGTGTGACGTAATCATGACGCTACCGAAGCTGCCCAAGCTATAAGGTGCTGGCAGGTTTGGCTACCAATACAACTGATTTGCATATTTGTTAGGCTGCTCCCGGTAACAATTGGTTAATATCGTTATATTTCGGGAACCAACGGCGACTTTTGTTGTCGCTGGTAACCAGCGGTCTTTTTCCCAATGCATCTTATATTAATCATTGAATAATAGCTAAGTCATCAACCCCTAAAGTCACATTTGGACCTGCCCATTTTAAAGAATAATCAAGTCCACTGTCAGAATTCAGGTATGTATGATTTAGAAACAAATTTTATAAAAAGAAAATACACGCAAAATGGACATGGTTACTCCTGAATTATTTTATGATTAAACCAACGAATTTTTAACCCAACAAAATTTTCTGATTCAAAGATATATAGATATTGGACCGTTTTCAAGATTTTACAGTAAACAATAAATTGGCGGGAGGAACATGAACATGAACATGAACTTTAAATTTGTCCAGATCAAGAAAGGGTTCATGAGACACAACCACAGGCAAAATGGATTATTCCACACTTAACAGTTTTACCTGTTTTTAAGCCTGATGAAACATTGTCCTACAAAATATGACAATTGTCGAGATAACAGAAAAATTAATGAATGAATGTATATGAATTAATAACTCATATTTAAAGGGAAAAACTCCTGTAGAAAGTTGAATATTTTAAAATAGAGATTCTTTGTCATGTGAAATAAATCTCTAACATCATTTAAAAAAAACAAAAACAAATACCCCCTACCAACATACAAACAAACCTTCCAACCGGGCATTCAAATTGACAAAGATTCCCATAAAATCCTGGAGGACAATGGCATACTCCGCTGACAGAATCACATGTTCCCGGACATGCGCATTGTTTCACACAACCTTGACCGTATGTACGATATGGACAGTCCTGAAACAGACAATGAAAATGAAATTAGTATATCTGGCTAGTTTGTGATGATTATAACAATCAGCTATAAGAAAACAACGATGATAAGATTTGATAAACTCACCGACTGGCACCTGTTCCCTGTTTTGCCGGGATCACAGTTACATTGCCCGGTAACGGCATCACATGGTGAACCACTACAGTCACATCTCTGTAAACAGTCAACTCCGTATGTAAACTTGTCACAGACTGCTCCACAAAGCTCTTCAATAAAGAAAAAACGCCACCTTTTTAAATTCCCATAACTCTGGAAAGTAATGCCGAATTTTGGTCATAATCTGAATTATTTTTGACTTTTTAATGTAAAGGATCATATAATTTAATTAAAATTTGAATAAAGGAACTGGAGTTATTTCATATCGAAGTGGTGGTCAAGAACTTTAAATGCATCAGAATAAGTCTGTAATGTATCCGACCCATAACTGACACGTGATCACTAGTTGCCAAATTCAACCGAGGTTTCGCGATTCTTCTTCGCTAAAATTTGTATAGCTTTACAGGTATCAACTCTATGTTAATATGTAAAATACAATGGACGGCAGTTGCCTGACGATGTGCCATCACAGTAGCTTACTTGAGCCTTTGGTTCAGGTGAGCTAAAAAGAAAAACGTACCATTTGTATAACCTGGATCACACTGACAAACACCATTGACCGGATCACACATTCCATGATTGTTACACCTACATTGGTTTGAACAGTTGGCACCATAGTAACCAAGGGGACAGGGAAATTTACACGCTGCTCCCATGAAGCCAAGATTACACCTGGAATGTAAACAACAGAATAAGACTTTCCACGGACAACAATGTTTTGTCAGCTATATCAACAGGGATTTTCCAACCTCTTTTCAGGTGTTGAAATAAGGCCTGATTCTGAATGAAAAACAATTCTTTGTTTCTCATTCAGCTGCTGAAATTTCCAAATTAAGTTAGGTAACAATGAATTGAATGAGGTTCTTGTATTTTCAAACAGTTTTATGTATATTTAGATTTCCCAGTTTTAAAAATTTTTTACAAAACTCCCAACTCCAAAAGGCTCAGGCGCAATTCCCAAAAGAGTGAAAAACAAACCCTGGTCATTTATTTATCTTGTCAGAAATATTACTTTTCATTTCTTGTCGATCGTGGTGTAAAAATATCATTAAATCAAACAAACGGCCAACGGTTTCATTTAGGATATCTTAGTTACATATGCCATCTGCAAAATCTACTAATTTGAAGTTTTAAACTGATGAGTATAAAGCAGAAACAGTCCTTTGCAGAGACTTTCATCACCTGAAACACTTACACGCAAACACCTGTTTGAGGATCACACCTTGCATTACTTGAACAGTTACAAACACCTGAAATATGAAAAAAAAATTATTATTGCTACAGTAATTTGTCAAAACAATGAACAGATATACAAAAATCAAGTATATATTTAAGCTATAATGGTTTTATTGTGTTTAATGTGTGTTGTGCTTAACAGTCACATGATAAATTAGTATCTGTGGGGAATGATTTCCACAAGATCATTTCATGTAAGATATCCAAAAGGAATGTATTTAGAAATTTACAGCTAAGGGGTGGATGTATTTTATTACTGAAAAGTTACTTTCAGCAAAGAATACCTAAAAAGCCTTGGAAAAGCTAAATAAATTACCATAAATCCCTAACTTTTTAATTTTTATAACATTACATCAAACAAATAAATAAATCTAGAGCTTTTTCGTTATCAGGGATTTGGCGTAATTCATTTTGGCTTGTTGTTATTTTGTCCCGGCCTTTTTGGTGTTTATCTCGATAATTAATACTAGCTTCCAGCTCGTAATAAATGACTCAAGTCATTCAGCGCTCTTTAGAAAAGTATGCATGTATTAAAAGAGGTAGTTCTGAGTCCTGTTGGGGACCAACGCAAAACCAATACATACCAGTGCAACCTGTTCCAAATTTTCCAGCAGGACAGATAGTCTGGCATTGGTCGTCTTGGTAACCTGGTTTACACTGACAGGCACCAGACATAGGGTTACACAGGGCCGTATTTGTCATGTTACAGGTGCAGTTGAGGGCACAGTCCTTGCCCCACATCCCAGCATCACAGGGCTACAGTAGGAGACACATACATACAGCATAATTACTGGTATATATCATATTTCAGTTTGAATTTTTAACAGTTTTATCAGTCACAAGGGTTTAGTGCCATAGAAAATACTGTTTTTCTGTTAAATTTTTCCCATTTTTGCCCCGGGATGAGAGGGCGAATTTAAAATGAAAGTGAAATTTTCAAGTTAAATACTTGGACAATAAATATTCATTAAGTATATGTGTCTATGGTGATTTAGGGCAAATTCAAGACAGGGTGAATATGTTTCCTGTCGTAAAAGGGCGAAAAATTTAGGGGCTAAAAATCCAGGGGCGAAAATATCCAGTATACAGTAATGGTAGAGTGTTCACTGCATACAAGGAAGGTGCTGGGTAAAACAGGAGGCCAAAAAGTCCTAATTACCATCAGAATCCATTTAAGGCCACTTGCATGCCTATCTAGGTCTATCTAGGTATGCTTATTGCTACCTGAGTCAATTTATGGCAAGTTCATGAGTCAATTTAGAGCAACCCAAGTTCATTAAGCTGTTAAAGGTACCAGGAACGTTGGTGTCATTTGGTATATTCCAATGATATGTTTATATGATATTATGTTGAAAGGTAGAGTAACATATACAGCGTTATTTGTCAGATCATAAATATTATAAACATAATACCAAAGTTATCATGCTCAAGATTATCTTTTCTGTCAATTACACTTCATCAGTTGAGCTCCAATTTAAAATATATATGTATGTTTCTAAAGAGAAAGTGGCACATGTGTCGTCTGATAATATGGGGTAACGAGGTGGTGGCATGCGTTGTCATTTCTCCCATATCTGACAACAATATGACTGGTAAGAATTCTGAGGTGGTGTCATCTGGTATCATTTTTCCTATTTCGTCCAACAATACGACTGGTAATGGATTATAACGATCTTTCACAGAATTCCATAATAATTCAATTTAATATCATAAAATATTTTTATTAACTGCAGAAAATCATTATCGTTGCTTACTTTGAAATCTGTTAAGGAGTGTTTTTAAGTTCTCACCTGGCTGCATCCGGGGCCTTGTTTACCTGGCGGGCATTGACACAGAGTTGTATATGAGGTAGCAGTACTGTCTTGGGTGTTACATTGTCCCCACTTTGGCTGAAATACAGGGTTTTAAATTAGCACTCATCCGCTCACCAAATGTGAGAAAAAAAAACTGGTGTGGGCGAAATCTGCAACTTAAATTGTTTTAACCACATGGTGAATAATTTTTATGCTGTTAACCTTCATTACTTAAAGCTGAACTAGGACGTCGCAGAAAACTTCACTCGAGGCACATATGTTTATTTTTGTTGAGAAATACAGTGTCCGGCGTGAGTTTTATTCAGCGTCTGGGATTGCTATGTCTGCTGTGTGGGAATACGAAGTGGGAATGTTTCAAAACATTTTTGTCAACACAAAGTTTTTTATTCAAAGTTCAAAAGCTTTTATTGTCCTAGTTCAGCTTTAACATTTATAATGGCAGTATGATCAATATCATTATCAAAATCTCTAATTTTTCTTTTCTCAACATACAAACTTTTTTTTATTTTATTTCTGGCTATTCTAAACCTCTTATGCAAATGGTAATATCATTGGTAGTTGAATGTTAGGAACATCCAATCATAGTTTGTTAAACAAAACTAGACACACACACACATGTTAAAGATCTGTCAGTCTGAAGTTTTCAGGAGCCGGCCTGGCTCAGTCAGTAGCGCGCTCGACTCTGGATTGTGAGGTCGTGAGTTCGAGTCCCGCCGGCGACAGGTTGGTTTCCTGTCTTTCGGATGAGACAGTAAAAACTGGAGGTCCCGTGTCACAGTACATGTCGGCACGTTAAAGAACCCTCACTGCTCAATGGCCATAAGTGCCGAGCATAGGCCAAAATTTGAAGCCCTTCACCGGCATTTGGTGACGTCTCCATATGAGTGAAATATTCTTGAGTGGGACGTTAAACAACAATAAACAAACAAACAAAGTTTTCAGAATAATTGTCAGCTATAGAAATGTTGACAAGAAAAAGAAAAAATATTACTGATGTGGTTAGCATTATCTATTACATTTAAGAAAGTGAAATTACAGGATTTGTTTGTTAGATAATTTTTTTTTATCTTTAATAGATATTTTTCACAGTGTGAAAAATAACACACCCTGAAAATCATGTAATCATGTAAATTGTGTTTTTGTCACTAAGCCAATCAAAATATCAATAGTTTTGTATGTTATATGGACTTACATGTCAAGTTTTGGTGATAATGTCAATAATAATGACTTACATCTTGTGTTTTACTTGTGATATGGACTTGCATCATGAGAAGTGTCAGTAAATTTACATCAATAGTTTTGTTAGTTGTATGGACTTACACTGCATGATTTGTTTATGATCTTGACATACATCACAAGTCTTATGAGTGATACCTAATTACTTTTGTCTACAATATTGATTTACATCATGAGTTTTACTTGTGATATGAATTTACATCATTGCATGGAAGTGTCAGTAACTTTAAATCAGTGGTTTTGACAGTGATATGGACTTACATTGTGCGTTTGCCTGTTATATTGACTTACATCACAACTTTTGTAACTATGGACTTACATTTTTTGTATTTACATCAGCTGTAAAACACCAAGGCTCACACGTCTGAATTGCACTACCATGAGCTATTCCAGGGGTACCTGGTGGGGGGCCAAACACTTGGATCCTGAAAGTCCCCCCGCAAAACAATCTGGCGTCACCTCTGCATTTCATATTACAATCTCTGAAAGTAAATTGTAAATTATACTAAATTCTTCAAACACTTCAGACAGTAGACTGTCCCAAATAAAAAAATCGATGGAAACGAGCATTTTGAGAGTATTGATGGAGCAACATACGCCCCAACCAGTGAAACAATCTGAGAGTGTAGATGAATCAACACATGTACCCACCGATGAAACATTCTAAGAGTATTGATGAAACAATACATGTCTCCTACCTGTGACACATTCTGAGAGTATTGATGAAACAATACATGTCTCCTACCTGAGAAGTATTCTAAGAGTATTGATGAAACAATACATGTCTCCTACCTGTGAAGCATTCTGAGAGTATTGATGAAACAATACATGTCTCCTACCTGAGAAGTATTCTAAGAGTATTGATGAAACAATACATGTCTCCTACCTGAGAAGTATTCTAAGAGTATTGATGAAACAATACATGTCTCCTACCTGAGAAGTATTCTAAGAGTATTGATGAAACAATACATGTCTCCTACCTGAGAAGTATTCTAAGAGTATTACTGAATAAATACCAGTATGTACGAATCAATACATGTACCCTACACGTGAAATCATTATAAAGGTAAAAACTATACAACCAAAACTATAATCTTAACCTTAACTGAACCGACATAGCCAAAGGATATAGTCCCCCAGTTTAAACATTAGTCGACTAATATCTTAAAGCTCTAAAATTTATCTTGCATAGGCATTTGGTATATTAACAATTAAAAAGCAACAATGGTAACTTGAATGTAACAGCACTTTTTCATCCCTGTGTATATAACAAGAAGATGTAATATGTAAAACAATGCATTGTATGATAAAATTAATACGATTTTGTGAAATTCTGCAATAAAAACACATCTCTTAGTTTGATTTTATTCTAAATGGTATTTTATGCCGCACTGATCATATTTTCTGTTATATGGTTACAGTCAGTCTGTCATGGTGGAGGAGAGAATCCAGCTACATTTACCCAGGAAGTAGGTATTAAAGGCCTTCCACAAGTAAACTGGCAAACTTTCTCACAAAAATCAGCTTAGGTTCTATCGGAGGCTCGAAACTGTGCTGCACAAAAGTGAGAGACTTCATGATTCAAAGCGCGATTCTCCAACCACTTGGCAACAGAGGCTCTCATCTCTTAATAATATGAGTAAATCCTACCAAATGTTATATTTGTGAGAGACTTAAAAACATAACAAGTTTTGTCTGTGACAAGTACACTACTTACGTACATGGTATTGATGAAGTAATACAACTTACGCATCTGGCTTCTTGCGGTGCATATCCAGGTGGTTATCACAGAAACACTCGTGGGAGTATTGAGTTCCTGAGAACATATAACCTTTCTGCCTGAAAAATAAATTTATTTCAAAATAATCCATTTTGTACAATCAATTTGTAATCAATAGCTAATTTAATAAACAAGCAATCTTTAACATGGATAATTATACGTTATCACATAAAAATATCTTAGGATGTTGTACACCCTGAACATTGTTACAACGTTTAATCACAGTCCTTCAGATATTGTATCCAAACACTTTCTTTTATCTACATCAAAAGTTCTTCATATAATAAGTTTAGATTAATAGTATATCTTCATCCCTACAAAAACTGTCTCGCTCCCTAGGTAAAACTACTTACATCATTTACGCAAAAACTTAAAGCTGATATTTTAATAAAATTTAAAAAAAAAATGAAAAGAAAAAAGGTATATTTTGCCAATTTTTTAAATTCAACAAAGCCATTTATAGTAATTGATAAAATATTTCATTATTTGTTGTAGTCATCCTCTTCTGGCCTTGCTCAGTCGGTAGCGCGCTCGACTCTGGATCGTGAGGTCGTGCGTTCGAGTCCCGCCGGCGACAGGTTGTTTTTTTTTTTTTTTTTTTTGTCTTTCGGATGAGATAGTAAAAACTGGAGGTCCCGTGTCACCGTAGGTGTCAGCATGTTAAAGAACCCTCACTGCTCAATGGCCATAAGTGCCGAGCATAGGCTAAAATTTGAAGCCCTTCACCGGCATTTGATGACGTGTCCATATGAGTGAAATATTCTTGAGCGGAACATTAAACAACAATAAACAAACAAACAGATAAATCCACTGAAGTCATCCCGTCAGATAAATTCTCTGGATCCATCCCATCAGATAAACCACTGAAGTCATCCCCACAGACAAATCCTTTGAAGGCATCTCCTCTGATAAGATCCTCTGAAGTCATCACCTCAGTTAAACCCACTGAAGTCATCACCTCAGTTAAACCCACTGAAGTCATCCCCTCAAATAAACTCTGGTTGGTCATTCTCTCAGATAAACCCTCTTAAGTCATCCCCTCAGATAAAACCCACTGAAGTATTTCCCTCTGATTAACCCTCTGAAACAGCCCATCAGACAGACTCTCTGAAGTCATATTTCTAGATAAATCATCCATTGTCATCCACTAAGGTAAAACTTTAATGCCATCCAAATAGAATGTCACCTAGACCGTGTTTATGATCTACACACATGACATCTCCAATGTTATTTCCTATAGATACAGTAATATTTAGGTCATATATGATTCATCTGATGCCATGTTATTTAGACAGTATGATGTCATCTAAGCAAATGATCCATCTAATGCCATGTAATCTAGACAGTATGCATCTATACACATAACCACTCTGATGTCATATTATTTAGACAGTATGATGTCATCAATATAAAAGATACCTCTGATTTCATATGATTTAGACAGTATCATCTTATCTATATGAATGATCCCGCTGATGCCATGTCATTTAGACAGTATGATGTTATCTATATAAATGACCCTTCTGATGCCATGTCATTTAGACAGAATAATATAAAAGACCCTCTGACTTCAAATGATTAAGACAGTATTCATTATTTCATCATCTGTACAAATAATACCATTGATGTCAATGTCATTTAGACATGTTAGATGATATTGATTTTGTCATTTACACATTTCAGCCTTACCTACAGAGACTGATACAATACTGTGGGGTCATCTTATTTTGTATTGCGGTTGTCAGCGGCACAGAATAGGCTAAGATTCGATAATTGATGTCAGTTTCTTCAAAACAACCTCTGTACACCTCATTACCGTATGTCGTTGTCTTGTAGTTGATTGCCTGCTGACCTGATTGACTGTGATCCTGTGATGACAAATTAGTATGTGTCAAAATTCAAGTTATGCCAAACCTGATAGCAAAGGTCCCATTTTTTTGGAAAAGATAAATACCGGGTATGTTAATTAAAATTTCAGTGATCTCAAATTCTGGATATTTCGGTTGGTTAAACCCTGTAGTTTGGACTCTTACGGGCGTTGTATTACTCTATTGTTGTTCAATTTCACGAGGAGAACATTTTGTGTTTTTATTCACATGTTTTAAATTTAGTGTATTTTTCATTGTTCCCAACACAAAAATGTAAAAAAAAACATTATCTCTCTAGTTTTCCACTCAATTGATTTAATTTTTGATAATCTTTCGGCCGATACAAACATGATAAAGATGGCATTTACACTCGCAAGACTGTGAAAATTGAATTAACTTGATTTATACAGTGTCAAGTTAAAAAAAATGAGTTATGACTGTTTCACAAATACATTGTATAGAGTTTTGAAGGTAAGCTTATAAACATTCCGTAATTTGTGCATACAATGTATGTTTATGTAGGACCGTAGGGCGTTCGCAAAGCGAACTCATGGATAGCATGTGTACATAATATAGAAAAGTGAGAGGACTGTGTCAGAACTTTTAACTGTAGAGCCTAAAAATTGACCAGATCATCTGGACCACTGCAACCCAATTTTTCACAGTTACTATTTAGAAAAATGTATTCAAATCAAACGTTTTTGAGACATTTTTATGGTAATATTTTTGCCTGAAGTACTTATGTTCTAAATATTAAACGTCGTAATTAAACTTTGACGTTACTTTGCCGGACATGTGTTGTTCTTGTGATAGCAAATACTCCTAATTAATAATTTTTTTTCGCATTTCTAAAACAATGAGCTGCGCTCACCTTCAAAACATTGCCTTCGTACATTTTAAGAATAAATGAAATTGACACCCACCCCTGCAAATAAAAGCAACAATACAGTACTTCACATGGTCAACCGTGATAATTCTGTGTAAATATTTTTGGCTTTGTTGTTGTAAAGATACCTGTCCTAGTATAATCTGTAATGCTTACCTTATAAGCATTTTGCAGAACTATTTTAGTGAAGACGCCTTGTGATGTGGACACTACACCCTTCAATATGGTGGACTCCACCCAAATACGTCCGGACCCGCCATCTCCTCCACATCCCTGCCTTGTACCAAATCCACCTTGCCCTCCCATAGCCCATAAACTGTTATGCCCTACATAGAAATAAACCACATAGTTATCAGCATTTTGCCTCAGTTAGGAAAATCACAATTGTATTTGCTTTAAATATAAAGAATCATCAATCAAGTTTCATTTTATATGCTATTATGATACCAATACGCATTTACATTTTGGGGGATTTACCTTTTCGAATATTTTCCCATTTTTTCTGCACCTTAACCGTATATTATGATTAAAGCAATGGACGATCTTGGATCATTTTTATGCCACATTTTTTTCAGTTATACATGATGGCAGCCAATTTCTAATGGTGTAGAATAAAACATTGTAAAAAGCTGGTTAAATTGTGCCGTCAAGATAGCCTCTTCCAAAATAAAACTACCAAACTTTCTCACATAACCAGTGGACAGAAAAAAAATATTTTGAAAGACTGTTTTTTGATGTTTTTCAATATTTTGAGAATAATCAGAACAAAATTAGATTTTCCAATTTCCGAGGTCAGTCAAATAGAGAGTAGGTTGGAGTGGACAGGAAGCTATGAGGATTGACACAGTACTTACCTATATTTGCTACTTTAGCAGTAATGGCAATACTGCCGCCACTACCTCCACCTCCAGGACCAGAGTCATCCCAACATCCAGTGGCGCTGTTACCATAGCAATTAACATAACTGCTGTGACTACAAGCCTTTGGACAGGATGCAATACATCTACAGAATATTTGAGTCATAGACCGTAATCAGGTATTCCAAATAATGGCTTGGGTAATCAAGAAACTACATTTGTAACCGTGTATACATGTACCTAAAAGTTTTGCCCCTGATTATTTTTGCCTTCTACTACAGAAAACATGTTCATCCCTGTCTAAAATTTGCCCTAAATCACCTTAGTGTCATCGATGATATGATTTCCCGTGCTTCAATAATCAAGATTGAACATTTTGCTTTCATTTCAAATTTTGCCCTCTCATCAAAGGGCTAAAATTGCGGATATCAAACGAGAGCGAAAATTTTCAGGTATATAGTAGACACCAGTTTTAGCAGTCAGGTGTTACAGATATTGGCAAGCCCTAAACGAAAGTCTAATGGGCCTAAGCAATTAGCTGTTACAAATATTGGTAGGCCCTATACGAAAGTCTAATTATCCAAAACAGATATTGGTAGGCCCTAGACGAGAGTCTAATGAACCTAAACAATCAGTTGTTACAAACATTGGTAGACTCTAGACAAATGTTTTATGGGCCTCAACAATTAGCTGTTACAGATATTGGTAGGCCCTAGACGAAAGTCCAATTGGCCTAAACAATCAGCTGTTACAGACATTGGCAGGCCCTAGATAAAAGTCTAATGGGCCTAAATAATCAGCTGTTACAGATACTGGCAGGGCCTAGACAAAAGTCTAATGGGCCTAAACAATCAGTTGTTACAGACATTGGCAGGCTCTAGACAAAAGTCTAATGGGCCTAAACAATCAGCTGTAACAGACATTGTTAGGCCCTAAACGAAAGTCCAATGGGCTTAAACAATCAGATGTTACAGACATTGGTAGGCCCTAAACCAAAGTCTAATGGGCCTAAACAATCAGCTGTTACAAATATTTTAGGCCCTAAACGAATGTCTTAATGTTCTATATAGATATTGGTAGGCCCTAAATGAAAGTCTACTAGTTCTAAATAGATATCGGTAGGCCCTAAACGAAAGTCTAATCGTTCTAAATAGATATTGTTAGGCCCAAAACGAAATTCTTATGGTCCTAAACAATCAGTTAGACGAAAGTCTAATTTGCATGAACAATCGCTATATTAAGTCATCAATCTTAATTCAAACCGGGGGCATTATCAAAACAATTATTTCGATTTTTTCTACTTTAACTTATATACTTGTAGTTGATGTACAATAGCAAGTAAGATATATACGCTATACACAGGTATCTTAAATTCTCATATAATTAGTGAAAATAAGGTCAAGTCAGTATCATATATATATATATATATATATATATATATATATATATATATATATATATATATATATATATATATATATATATATATATATATATATATATATTGATTTTAAGTCTTTGACCAAGACCATATTGGTAATCTAATATAAATATGTGTACTTGTGACGGGATCAACTTACCCGGAACCAGTGACAACATCACCTTGTCCATTCTGACCAGTGACGGATACCACACCTGTGATGACCACATTCCTCTCAGCTACAAGACGAATTATTCCTCCACCATTACCGCCCTTCCCACCTATGAAACAAACCGACTTTGTTCTTATTCCTCAGGAAAATTCTGACATTTATACTTTCTACATTTTTTTTTAATTTTGTGAGTATCAAATGATGTACATGTACTTAGTTTAAACTTTATTTATTTTACAACAATTTACAAACTATTTATGTCAACTTATATAAATGTATCCCATTCAGGCTCTGATGTTGGCATGCGGGATGTTTGCTGAGGGAGGAAACCGCAGTACCAGTGTAATAGCCAATTGGCTAGTGCTACACCGGAAGAAACCCACGTGTCTACCTTGGCCACCACCATACCATCTCACACTCCCCTGTCCAATACAAGGTTCGAACTGGGTACCATTGGTAAGAAGCGGATGTGCTATCCAGACGCCTATACATGTTAATTGATTTGTTTGTTTACAACTGTTACGTGTGCATAGATAAAGACTTTTTAATTATCAGTAAAAATCAAAAAATGTTTTTAAAGAAATGCAAATTTAAACACACAAAGGTATCCATGTATTTGTACACCTGGCGTTATTTCAACATTTCCTTACCTGGAGGGTTGACTGTCAAATTTCTGGAACTACCCCCACTACCACCTCCAGATCCCATATACATGTGACTCATAGAGTTGTCACCATAGACTTTGCCACCATGCCCAAGTCCAGACAAATTTCCCCGCATTTTAACAGCAGTCCCTCTGGAAAGAAGATATCAAAATACAAACTAATCTGTATTAAATGGTCATCCACGGGAAATCATGAAAGTCACCTCTTAACAGAGGGTTTCAAAATTGTCAAAATATGTAATTTAAACTCCATATTCCCTGGTTGTATCAAATTTTAATGGATTGATATAATACAAACATATAGATTGACCACAACTAGCATTTATTATGGTAAAAGTATATGTTTGGACCACAAATGACAGACATATTGAAATTTGAATGGCCGCTTAATTGAGTCAACTTGGTAACTTCCGATATAAAACCGCTGACCACATTAAAAAGGTTAATGATTATTGGGTTATGATATTATAGGGAAAACATTCCGGGGGATTGAAACTGGACACTTAGAGGAGGTGATTGTTAGATTGCTGGTGGACCGTTTGAGTCCCCAAGGGTATACATAAACCTAGTACCTGGTATTTCGGTACCAGCTGATATTCTTATACTAAAGTACTATTTGGCACTGATAACACCATTTAAATTCCAAGTTTTCTAACGCTAAGATAGTCATCTTTGTACAGTGGTTACTCTTAGACGGATTTCGGCTATACTTTTAGATTTATTATTTGACCTTGTATGATACCACCGTCTCTTTAGAAAATGCATATACATTTTAAATTGGAGCTCAACTGATGAAGTCTAATTGACAGAAACGATCGTCTTGAGCATTATAACTTTGGTATTATGTTTATACTATTTAAATATAAAGGTACAGAAAACAGGACACTAATTATAAATAGCAATACAACACCAGTATTGCTCTGGTGCTTTAAGTACACATAGAGATTGTACAGTATAATACCATTAGCAGATTTTGAGGGATATTTACCCGGAAGTACCGTATCCACCACCTCCCCCAGGCTCCCCAGTAGTATCTGACTTCTGACTTCCTCCAAATCCTCCTCCTCCGCCACCTCTGTTGTCCTGCATGGACGATTTTCCAGCTCCTGAAATGGTATGTGACATTGAAATGAAAAACCAGCTTGTAGTGGTTTGTATGTCTCAAATCACCAATTACTCAATATTCAAACTCGAATTAAATTTTATGGTTATTTTCTTTCTAACAGACAGAAAAAAAAACAGAAAAAATCTTTTTTTTTTTAGGAATTACATGCATTTATTGTATTTTTCGGATGTGTTAACAATGGAAAATCAAAATTAGATTTATAAAACCTTATCTTTATTGGCATTTACTTAAAAATAATATATGAAATGACAGTTTTGATATTGATAAAAATTAATGTTTATGTTTAACTGTTCATTTAAGGTCTATATTATCCATCAGTCAGTTTTCCACTAGACCGTGTACACCTTTGTGGTTTTAGCTTTGTTTTGTGATCTCAAAACCAATCAGTCCGCAGATCGCTAAACAGAGAAAAACATGGATGACCTTATAAGATAAAAAATCATAGTTTAGATTCTGATTGGGCAGTGTTGTAAGCTCTCTTTATAAAATAAAAATGTAAATGATGAAAACACTGATTGCTTATGAGAAGAATACTCTAGAAATTTAAATGTAGTTTGATTACATACTGAAAATTTGACTACAATACTGTACCTTTTCTTTAATTTCTTTCTATCAGAAAATAACAAATTTGACTCTATGTTTATATGAACATTGAAAAAGAATAATAATTTGTTCCCTTAAGTCCCTTAATTACTTGTTGGAAATATCAATTAAATCACATATACCACTGTAGGAGTCTCCCTGAATTCCGGAACTTCCTGGTCCCTTAGGAATGTCTCCACCTTTGTATCCTGCCCCTGAACCATCCAGCATCCCTTCTATTTGTATATCCTGAAGCAGATATACACATCTAATAATTTATCTCAAATAAAATCTAGTGTTCTGCTGGGATGGATCTAATAAACCTCTTTTACAGGTTGTTGTGTGTAGAAATAAAATTGTAACACTTTTATTAATCTTAGTGAAAGCTCAGGAATTACATAACATAAACCAACAGCTTTATTAGATGGATGGACGTACACAAAAACACCTCCCCTCCCTCCCCGATGTCATCAGTATGGGAATAATGCGCTTAAAAGATACCACAGCAAGATGCAGTTAACTGATGTCTCTCTCATATCGAGCCTGCCTTGCTCAATTGGTAGCGTGTTCGATTCTTGATCGTGTGGTCCAGCCAGCGACAGGTTGGATTTCTGTCCTTCAGATAAGAGAGTAAAAACCGAGGTCCTATGTCACAGTAGGTTTCGGCACCTTAAAGAACCCTCACTGCTCAATGGCCGTAAGTGTCAAGCATAGGCCAAAATTTTAAGCGCTTAACCGGCATTAGGTGACGTCTCTATATGTGTGAAATATTCTTGAGTGTGACGTTAAACAACAATACAACCAACTAAAATCTTTCTCAAATCATGCATTATACTGGTCCATGCTTTCATTCTACAGAACAAAGCATTAGATTTTATGTCTAAGCTTTATGCTTACCAAAGCTTGTATTTCCAGGAAACCACCCTTGCCGGAGGTTCTGTTGTACGGCTGAAGTGTAACAGTAACTTCCCTAGGGATGTAGAACTTGCTTATGTTGCAATGGACACCTGTAAAGTACAAAGAACACTGCATACTTTTTAACTCATTAACCTTTATAGAAGTGTCCATTTTTTCAGGGGCTGATGAGTTAATAAACATACATCATTGTTATTTCCTCATTTCTAGGAGTTGTCTCCCTTAGCTTTCAACCCATTAAAACTCAATCACCCCTTAGGACATGTTTGAACTGCATGGTCAAAGAAATTGATTAACAAAGGAGTCCATTGTTTTTTTTGTTTTTGTTTTTGTTTTTTTTTTTTGTTTTTTTTTGAGGTTGTTGAGTTTTATAGCGCCATGAATAAAAAATTAAAACCTCAGTAAATCATAGTCAACAGCAAGGGGAGACAATCGAACACCAGAGTCACTCAATGAATATTAAGGCAAAAATCAATATTATCAGACTAGTTAAGTTCTAGAGTACTGAATTCCAATATCAATATGGTCATTCAAAACCTTTATAATACACATGTATCATCTTCTTCCACATTGTAATGTTTACTCGTCACCCCCTGTGGTCACATTTAGACTCACCCAAATCATTAAATAACATGGTCTACTGCCATGATGCAGGAATCAACAAGTTCATATTGTATGTAAAATCATTATAAAATTTTGATTTTAAATCATGCACCCCTGAATTCTGACAATGAATGTAACCATTCTTTGAAATAGGCAAGTCCGAATGTGACTTCAGGGGTTAACGCGTTAAACTTTGGAACAAGCATGCACTCTTGCAATGCCAGAAAGGTTGATTTAGATTATGACTTTTAACACAAGTTGAGAGACCGTCAAATATATTGGTCGATTTCATCTGGTAACATTCCTTCATAAAGCACTTAAAATTGCCATAAATACCAAAATCTTCATAAATACCATAATCTCCATGGATACAAAATAGTTTTGCAAGGTTATGTATAAATACACTTCACACTA
Organism: Atrina japonica; assembly: GCA_030159075.1. Lineage (NCBI taxonomy): Eukaryota > Metazoa > Mollusca > Bivalvia > Pterioida > Pinnidae > Atrina > Atrina japonica. The sequence goes on along the minus strand of BROG01000573.1, from coordinate 295,717 downwards.
TTTTCCGTGCACCCAAGCAAGACCTAACACTACATACCCTTTTGATAAAATACCTGTTACTATACTCCCATCAATCAAAGTCCAGTCCGCTCCACCGTGGTCAGTCCCGCGACATTGTGATTTAAAATTCTCACCTAACTCCCAGTGACCAACAAGCCCACCACTGAGGGCCTCATCCTGAAATACAAATATACTTGTTACTGTTAATACTGTTACAGCTTATCTCACAAAGACAGCTTAGGTTCCAGCAGGTCTCGAAACTGCACTGAACAGAATTGAGAGAAGCTTCAGGGTTCAAAGTTCGACAATTTGACAACTCACCACAGAGATCCCTCGCTTCATTGATAAATTAGGATTATCACTATTATTATTGTTTTACAACCTGCCAAATATCGTTCATCTACCTGGAAGTGTCACCAGCTTAAAGTGAAGAGCCACAAATTTTGACTTTTGCTATGGACTTATGCCAATGCAGCGAGGGTTCTTAAACTCATCACTCCTTGAAAAATAATGGACTCTTCTGTAAATCAGTGAGTTTGTCCACTCCAAGGGTGTCATTAGGGGTGAATGAGTTAAAATCCTAAACCGGACCTGACACAGAACATCGATTTTTAGTCTTATTCAAAAACACCATAACATTACTGATTCACTTCTTGCATTTAAAAAACAGTCATTTACATTAACATTTTCTTTATTTCTTAGATATGACTTGGCATCGGGAATCAAACCCAGACCCTCCTGCCTGCACAATGAATGCTCTATCATTCAGCATCAGGAATTAAACCCAGACCCTCCTTCCTGCACGATGATTGCTCTATCACTCAGCATCAGGATTCAAACCCAAACCCTTCTGCCTGCACGATGAATGCTCAATTACTAGAACGCCACAAGTGGCCACCGTTTTCAAGACTTATATAAATTCATATGAGCACATGTACAAGTCAAAAAAAAATTGGAAAACATTTACTTTTACCATGGATACAAATTCAAATGAAACACAAACAATATTACAACTATTTGATAAACTGTAAGAGTTTGCTATATTTTCAAAACTTTATTGAGCGTGTCGATATTGATATGGGGAGAGCCTAAAAAATAGGATTTAAAAAGTGGTTTAATTGTTACCTTGGGTACATATTCAAATTAGTACTGATAAAAACACATTTCTCTGACAAATCAGATGACTTACTGTACTTTTATTGTTACCATGGATACATTTTCAAATCAGTACTGATACACGTTTGTTTGACAAGAACTTACATAACTTTTACTGTTGCCAGCAGTGTTCATACTGTTTGATATTTCACTGTACGATAACGCCCTTTTCCAGATTTTTGCCGTCTGCATAATAAATAATTCAAATATGTGAGAAAAATGCTACGAAATGAAGTAAAATAAAATTATCTGATTCTATTTTCCAACAACAAATATTGAAAATATTGCAAAGCAGTTAAGATTTAAATTCTATGTTTTTATATCCCATCACATATGATTAAGGTTTTTTATGTTTTCTTTGTATCGATTTCTATCTTTGTTCAATTACAAAGTAGGAGAAAGTCAAATACTCCCTGGAACTGCATATTCGAAATTTGATCAACTTTAAAACTGATTATCAGTATTGTTCTCAGCTAATTTACTTTTATATTTGGTAATATGTTTCCCAGTTTCCAAACTCATTTTTATCAGGAGGCTAAATAATTTGGATATTACATGGTGTTCTTTTATCACACAGCAATAAAAATAAACCAGAGTCCAAAATTTTGGAGACAAAGAAATATGTCTGAGAACCATATACATGTATTTTGCCTAAGCATACATTGTGAAATTTTCATGCACACATACACATATACACCACACACACACAAAACACATATGCATGCACAAACACACCACAAATACACATACACACATATACATCACACAAAACACACAGCCATACATAGACAGACACCATACCATACATAACACAGAGAGAGAGAGAGAGAGAGAGAGAGAGAGAGAGAGAGAGAGAGAGAGAGAGAGAGAGAGAGAGAGAGAGAGAGAGAGAGAGAGAGAGAGAGAGAGAGAGAGAGAGAGAGAGAGAGAGAGAGAGTGAGTTAAAACAAACCTTTATCATTCCTTTAAATCTCCCGACAGGACAGCATGCCTCACCTCCGATCCAAAGACCTTCAGTTGTACCAAGATTCTGAAATTGTGTCTGCAATAAAATGAGCAAATTACAATTCTGAACTCATATTTTCATGATCATTCTATCAATCATTTTGGCTTCCGTAGAGTTACAAAAGTACAAACAGAAATTCTGTGCCAAGATTTTATGTGTAAAATCCCATATACATAGAGGATATATGCCAAAATGTTATGAATAACATTTTTATTTCATCGAATGAAGCAGAAGAATAACATTTAACATGTGTGCATAGCGTACATCTCAAGACCCCATACATCTTTTTCAGCCAATGCTTCTTTACGATGAATGCAACTTTTTCTATAATGCAGTTGTGTTCAACTTAAATAGTAATTAAAGTAATATTTGCCACTGATAACACCATTTAAATTCCCAAGTTTTTTAAAGCTAAGATAGTCATCGTTTTTACAGTGGTTACTCTTAGATGGATTTCGGCTATACTTTCAGAGTTATTATTTGACCTTGTATGATACCACGTTCTCCTTAGAAAATACATATATATTTTAAATTGGAGCTCAACCGATGAAGTCTAATTGACAGAAACGATCGTCTTGAGCATTATAACTTTAGTATTATGTTTATAATATTTAGGACAGTAAACAGATAAGGGCAACAAACCTGGACAGTTCTGCTTTTCCCATTCACTGTGTGTGTAATATGAGTACCATTTGATACCACGGCAACCAGATACCATTGTCCTAGGTTGATCCTTACCCCAGAATCCACACCTTTGGTACACGAATTACTCTGACTTTTGTAATATCCCCAGAAAGTTTCAAAATTATATATTCCAAAGTCTCTGCACCCTCCAACACCCCCAAAAACGGTCTGGAAAGAGACAACAAGTAGAAAAGTTGTTGTTGTTATTTTTGTTGTTGTATGGTTGTTTTACATCCTACTTAAGAATCTTTCACTCATATGGAGTCATCACCAAATGCCGATGAAAGACTTTAAGTTTTGTCCTTTACTCGGCACTTATGGCCTATGAGCAGTGTTGGTTCTTTAACGTACTGACACCTACTGTGAAATGGGACCTCGATTTTTACTGTCTCATTCGAAGGACAGGAAAAGCCTTTCGCCTCCAACGAGAAAGTAGAAATTAAAAAAAAAACTGTGAATGAGTTAAACACTATGATCTCTTAATGTAAACCTGTGTAGGAAAATGCTTTGTTTTCATTTAAAAACAATGTTAAAGTTGATGTAGTTTGATGTCCAACTTATCTACCCCTTAAGACACATTTGGACTGGTCTAAGTCATTGATTCACAGAAGAGTCTATTGTTTTTCAGGGGTTGATGAGGTAATTCTAATTTGATTCAGAGATAAGTCTAATTTGAAGAATTTATAGCCCTCCAATTTCGGCATATCAACAAGATAGATCAGTTGTCACACCCATTTACCTCTGATGTATGTCTGAACCAAATGTGGTTAGCCTAGGTGACGATATATAATATACATTGCTAAGACAAATAAAATCCACCAAGGAAAATAACCCCTCAAAAAGGGTGGTAGGAATGCAATATTTTAATGTAGCACTGTCTACTGAAGATGTATATCTGCACAAAATATGGGGAAGCTAGAGGAAATGTGGCAGATACTGCATGGACAAATAAAATCGAGAGACATAACTCTTGGTAGTAAGAGAGCAATCTTATGCAACAGTCATTTATGATGTTTATATGCATAAAAAAGGGGTTTAACAAAACAAATAAGTTAGATATGACGTGGACAAATAAAATCAACAAAGGGGAATAACTTTGGAAATAAATGTAGTATGTGGGCATTTTTTGTGACGCTATCTTTTTAAAATGTACAACTGCATTAAAATACGGAGAGCTTAGGTAAAGAAAAATCTTTGATCTGAACTGTGGAAGCAATTCTTAAAATTGTAGAGGGTATTTTTCAGTAATTTGAAAAAATGTATTAGCGCAAAATAATAGATTTTTATCAACTTTTGTGAGAAGAAAATCTATAAAAACAAAACACAATATTAGTAAATTGAGTCTTAAAATCTAGATGGAAACAAAAAGCTTTTTACTGTAGTCTTACCCGTCTTGTTCCATCAGCAGCCGCTGGTTTGACCCACGCAGCCATCGTATATATTGGTCCGGGTGACCACAAACCCAAGTCAATGTAACTGTTCCTTGACCCATCAAAGTTGGTACCACAGGCAAATGGTGGACCCACCTGAAATTGATGAATTTTTTTCACATGTAAAATCAAATTTATGACAACAATAATTCGTTCCTCTAGATTTCATGAACGATAGCTGTTATAGCATGGATGATATCAACAAAACACAATGTGTTAGAGATAAAGAAAGTCGCAAACAGATACAAATAAAAACCCATAGGATATATTGCCTTATGTTGGTCGGCTTGAAAACATCCTGTACTTCACTGACGTAAAGATTCGTACTAAATCTGGTTAAAATTTGAGGAAACTCAGGCTATTTGACAGAATGTTACAGACAGATAGACAAACAGATGGACTAAGAACAACACGCCCCCAAGTCTTCAACCTTGGGAGCATAAAGATATCAATAATACAGCTGACTCACATTTTACAACAATAACCTAAACACTAAATAAAGTAAACACTTTATGTCAATTTTTGAATTTTTTGGATAATTTGAGAGTGAACAAGAAAAGGTTTAACTATTTTCGATGTGAGCTCCGTAGACAGAAAGTTAAAATAGCCAATCACCTCATTATCCTCCACACATTTACCAAATGAGGTGCTGTTGTAGTCGAACGGAAACACGCAGAAATCTCCACGCTGGTCGCCGCCATAAGCTCTGATTTTATTCTGCGGCACTGATGAACACACACCTGTAAATAAGAAGTTCACAGTCTGGTAAGATAACAACATTGCATGACAAGTAAGCAGCAAATACTTAAAGGGGATTAGCTTGGGATTTTTTTTCGAAAAAAAAATCTACTACTTAGATTGATATACAGTAGCAATAAAGGGATATACGAAGGCATAAAAACGCTTAAATTTATATATATTGTGTGGATATTGCTTTTTTATAACAGTATAATTGCATATCACACTTGTCCTGACCTTATTTTCACAAATTATATAGGGATAGAAGGTTTTTATGCCTGTGTATAGTTCTTATTTGTTAATAAAAGTAAAAAAAATCAAGACTGTTACAGAACTAAATTAAATCCCTGCGAAAAAAGCAACTATACAACATATCATACTCGGGAGGCAAAACATTAAATAATAAAGACAAAAGTTGCCCTACCTCCTGGTCCACATGCTGGCTGTCCTGTCTGTATCTCCACAAAATTACAGTAGTCAAAATACTGACATTTATCGCCATAGTAACCATTAGTACATACACATTCACCGGTGATCTTGTGACAATGTCCTTGGTTTTTACAACCACAGTCATACCCTGAAATCAGAATCAATGTAAGTTCATCAGGTTTTTCAAAGATGAAAAACCATCAAGACTATGGATTTTCTATTTGCCCTGCTGAGCAAGTGGCTATTAAAACAGACCTGCCCATATTATAAGGATTTGTAAACTGCCTGATAAAATAGAAAATAATTAAGCGGAAACTTTGCTCTCTTTGTCACAACAGTTGTTATGGATACAAATCACCTTACTTTTGTACACATCTTGTAGTATTTTGATTATTTATGTTCATAACGAGAACTGCACACTTACTTTTGCACCGTGCCTGTAGTGTACACTGAGAGCAGGGATGGATGCTACAGGAACCAGTGGAAAGTCTGATGGTATCAGCCATGCCATTGGATCTTTTTCTCCCTGACCTGGAAACCAAAGTAGCTTCAGTCAGATTAAATGTCAAGGTACACAAGGGGCCTTAGGTCACAAAGAGTAATGTTTTACAGAAGCATTCCTCCCACAGTTAAAATCCTCAGAAAAAAGTCATATGATATTCCAAGATTTTTTTTCAAATTTCAAAATCAGTCTAAACAAATACATGAAGGCATGGTAAAATATCAACACAGAATCATTAACAGGTTTTTCACACTTTAAGAATGCCTAATTTTCAATATGTTTTTTTCAAGGTAAGCAATTTTCAAGATTACTTTTTGAGGTAACAGAACACAACTAGACACTTACAGACATTGAGCAGCAAGGGTTATTTAACGTGCCGACACCTACTGCGACACGGGACCTCGGTTTTAACTGTCTTATCCGAAGGACAGGAAACCAACCTGCCGTCGGTTGGACTCGGACTCACGACCTCACGATCAAGAGTCGTGCACTCTACCAACTGAGCCAAGTCGGCTCTCGATCTATGGTCAAGCGAGCCGTATTGCTTACATGGTAAAGATAGATTTACTATCAAGGTGTATGGTGAATAATAATATTTTCAACTCACTTACTCGTAAAGATACAATCGGAATAGCTTGTATTAAGCATTGATTTACAGAAGAGACCATTGTTTCTCAGGGTTGATGAGTTGAATATGTTAGCTTTGAGTGATTTTAGATAGAATTTTAATTAAATAACTTTCAAATCATAAAATTTTTTGTTCACCAGAAAAACTGATTTTTTAATTTATTTAGATGAGTTTTTTATTTATTTTTTTCTTTGCAATTCAACAATTCTCACTTTTAACAACAGTTAAAGCCCTATCTGATATTTGGTATTAGAGTAAATGACTTACTGATCCCAGTAGGAGCAGCTAACCATGTCCGAACCCTTTGGACAAGTGACTGACCTTGCTCCTGCTGAACTGTCAACATTAAAAAGAATCACATGACCAGGATCTCCATAGCGACATGTAACCTTTGGCTGTAAAAATTATATTAATGTAGCTCAAAATGTGATACAAAAACAGATGGCATCAAAACAAGAAAATCAAAGATGTACGTGTTAGTGAAACACTGATGTCCCTGCCAGTAGTAACATCTCAATTAAAAAATTTTAAAAAAATAGTCAATATATCATAAAATTAAAACTTGTGGCATGAGGAGAATCTTTATCAAAACAAATATAAATGAGTAATTTCAAATTCTAAATATTTGAATTTAAATCTTTCCCACAAAATTAAAGAATCTAAAAAGTAAGATAAATGTTATGTCCAAGTTTACATGATTTTTATATCTGATAAAAGAAATATGTCTTGTTGTGAAAAAACTCTAAATAAAACCAACAGATGGTAAATATAACGGTTTATTGATGTATATGTTAAGCCTGCCAACAAGAAAAAAACTATTGTGCTTACATGTTGACAGTTGTCATTTTGTTTTACCTGAGGTATAAAGATACAAAAAATGGACAGAAAAACCGAAACAGTAAACTGTATACAGGGATATTTTCGCTCTGTGTTGTTTCGCCATACTGCATTTGCAAACAGTTTCATCCGCTTTAAATTCGCCAAGACTCGTTACAATTCTGATTTAAAATATTATTTAAATAATACTATTATTAATTTACGTTTTTTCACAATTAATACTTGTGCCTGTCTACTTTCTGCATTAAAGTGTAACAATTTTTTGTGTTGTTTAAAATGAAATTTATTATAAATACTGTCTGCAACTTTACCGAATAACGATGACAGCAAATGACGGTAAAATAAAACAGGAGGGGGGCAAAAATCTAGTAAAAAATAAAACGGGGGCATACACTCTAGCAAAAAATAAATGGGCGCAAAAACTTTTCTGTATAGACCCTACAGTATGTCTGGCAAATGTTCTACTCCACTTTTCATAATAATATGTTTGTTGATTTTTTTGATTATTTAATAATACCTACATTTTTCATGGTTTCAGTTTATGATAACATATTGTGTCAGACACATTCAAGACTGAGTCTAGAAATGGATTTTTTTTTTAAAAAATGCATTTTTTCATGAATTTCAGAGGAGTGCATCTTTCATTTCTTAACGCAAGAGAACATTTTTGAACTTTGACACAATGTCTACCTGTCCAGTGGATGTAGTACATGTGTCACCATCAAATTTTGCACCTGTACAAATGTTACTGGCACACAAACATTTTTCTGGCTGGAGTCCAGCTGGACATGAACTTCCGTCTGATATTATGGTTTCTGAAATTTAAAAAAACATGATATGTAGATAGGTACAAGTATATTGATGTAGCAATTAATCCTGCCAACACGACAATTCATAATAGACTCGTCTTCAAAAGTAAGGAAGGAGAATACTAATTAGATTCTTATTGATAAAAAGTTTCAGCTTAATAACTGTGCCTTCAAACTGCATTTCAAAAATATTAAGAAACTTTTTGAAACATATAAATATATATATATATATATATATATATATATTTATATATATATATATATATATTATATATATATATATATATATATATAAATATATATATATATATATATATATATATATTTATATATATATATATACTCCTGCTGAGGTTAATTGCCTCTATCCATTTTAAATTATAAGTAATTACTTGCATCGAGAAAATTTTTTCACCAAGTAATATGGGTGGGCAGTCCAATGAAGTTATATGGGCGGTCCCATGAAGTTATATGGGTGGTCCCATTAAGTTATATGGGCAGTCCCATGAAGTTATATGGGCGGTCCCATGTAGTTATATGGGCGGTCCCATGAAGTTATATTAGTGGTCCCATGAAGTTATATGGGCGGTCCCATGAAGTTATATGGGCGGTCCCATGAAACAATATGGGCGGTCCCATGAAGTAATATGGGCAGTCCAATGAATTTCGAGATATTGAGATTCCACAGTAATGATTACTTTGAATTATTTTTTCCTTTCATTGTTTTACTTGGATTTATGCCTTTCCAGGTATTTTCACCGATATGTAGACATTTGGGATTTATTCCATTAACCTAACAACCCCTGTGGTCCTATTTAGACTCACCCTAGTCAATAAATAGAATAGTCTACTGCCATTTTACAGGAGTGAGCAAGTTAAAATTAGACATAAAATAGTGGTAAAAGTTTTATTTCAAATCATACACTAATGAATTATGACAATTAGCTTTACCATTCTTTGAAATAACAGAGACCAAATAAGGCTTTAAGGGTCATGGCGATTCAATTAAATTACAGGAGACCAAAAACAAATACTTTATTTTCTAAAGATGCTAAAATAGAAATTTCTAAAAAAAAATCTGCAAGAAAAAAATTAATGCAACTGATTAAAACGGATTATCAAAAAGACGTACTAACCGGTATATCACAGTTATGGCCTGTGTAACCCTGATAACCGATGAAATGTATCATCAAAATGACTCACCATCCGGAATATCACAGTTATGACCCGAGTAACCTTGGTAACATTGACATGTGTAATCAACAGCATTCACTGCTATGCACTTGCCCTCATTCTGACATGGCGAAGTTCTAAAAACCAAAAAGAGTCAACACATAAATCTATGATACTACAACCAATCACAGTCAACATAAATCTACGACCATAAATCTCTCTCTGAAATGTTGAGCTTACATTCTATGATATTCTTTGAAACTGAGTAACTTAATGGAATAAAACACCTACAGTTGAAGACATGTATGTGTGCTGATAATCTGTATCTGTAAAGCTGTTTGGCTTGGATTGGAATTCAATACTGGATAACAGTTTCCTGGATAGCCACCACATTTTCCCTGCAGCGCCTGGGGCAGACCTAAAACATTGACAAAGAATGTTGTGGAAACACTAATGTGAACTATTTGTAATATCAAGGTCATTGTCAAGGTCAATGGTCAATTGTCAAAGGTCAATGTTGAAATCAATGGACAATGTTGAAGGACATTGTCAATGGTCAATGTTAAAGGTCATTGTTGAAAGTAACTGTCAATGGTCATTGATGAAGGTCATTGTCAATGGTCAATGTTGAAGGTCTCTGTTAAAGGTAATTGTGAATGGTAAATGTTGAAGGTCACTGTTGAAGGTAACTGTCAATGTTGAAGGTCACTGTTGAAGGTAACTGTCAATGGTCAATGTTGAAGGTCATTTAGAATGTAACTGTCAATGTTCAATGTTAAAGGTTATGCTAATGGTCAATGTTGAAGGTTACTTTTAATGGTCAATATTAAAGGTTATTGGTAATGATCGATTTTGAAGGTTATTGTTAACGGTCAGTGTTGACTATATATAGTATACAGTTATGTAGCAGCGGCCAATTTTAATGCTGGAGGAGAGACCATCAGTCTACTGCAAGTAAACTCTCAAAAAATCAGCTTCGGTTCCAGCAGACTCACACCTGCGCTGACCAGAAGTGAGATACCTGATGGTTTAAAGCGTGACGTGTTAACCACTCAGACACCGAGGACGTATTTGGGGTTGATATCTGTAAGTTAAATTAACTATATGTAATAGTTCGTAATGTTGTACACATCCCGGGCCATTGTTTGTTTTCCTTTTCAATATATATGCACAACTGGTACCAAAATCCCCCCCAAAATAGTTGCACTCGAACATTTTACTTAAATAAATTGGTTTGATTTATGAAATATGAATGATTGAAAAAGTCTCAGATACCAAGGTATTAGCTACAGGGATTTTCTATGAAATCACTGGAATTTAAAAAAAAAAAAAGAATATTTTCCAATTTTCCAGACCCTGTAGTTAGGAAAATCCCTTTAGAAAATAAATACAATATACATTTAATTACTAAATGAAATATCTAACCATGGAAGAAATATGTAGTTGCAAATAAATAAAAAGTCATCTCTAGGATGTCCAGGGTACCAAAATCCCCCCAAAAATTTGTTTTTACTTAAATAAATTGGTTTGATTTATGAAATATAAAAAGTCTCAGATACCAAGGTATAAATCACTAGGATGTCCAGTGTATAGGTACAAATCTGGTAAAAAAATTTAGATTTATATGAGAGGCATGTAGACCTAAGTAGAGTCACACTAACGACCATAATACTATTCCAACAATTTTGTCGAGAACAATCATTGCATAATTGTTATTTGCTATAGATCTAAAGGAATTTAAACTTTTAACAATGACAGTAAAACTTCAGTCAAAGAATTCTGGGATACAGTGACACAAAAATATCTCTTTGAAATAGTATCGTGTCATATTACAGAAACATGTATATATAGTATATTTATATATATATATAGTATAACTTCAATGAGTCGAACTTCAATGAGTAAAACTTCTCGATGGTTTGAATAATTGACAGAGTGTTGAATAATTTTATCATTTAACTTTACTAATATGAACAACTTATAATTCAAACTTTTATTAGTCTAATTCCCTGATGTTTCTAATGAATTTTGGCCCATTTATATATACTTAACCTCGAAAAATGCCTACACATAATTTAAAGTCATAATTTACATGTGTATGAAACTGCCCCATGGCAATTATTCTCCTTCTTAGAAACATGAAACACTCAATATTTCAATTTCATAAAAATTAAGTTAATTCTAGCACTAACCATTTATCCCGACTATAAGTCGCCTATCAAAACATCAATATACTTTTAACCCAGTCAATTTTTGTACTGTTTGTGATGAGTTTCTTAATATGAGTAAACTTAACTCTGTTCAACACAATGGCAAAGTAACAAAGAGAAAAACATTGCCATTATATTTAAGAAGGTTTACTGTGTATGGAACGTACCTGTACTGTATATGGATAATCGCCAAGTGCCACCACATGTCTCCAGCCTGTTTCCTGTGCAGTGCATATTACACTGGGAATCTGGAGTCTGCCCGTATCGGCTGTAACTGTCCCCACAGAAACACTGACTGGAATACTGTAAGCACGATACAATTACGGTCAATTACGACCATACACGTAATTTCTACTCTGATGTTTACTACACATCTAGAAATTTTTGTGCCGTTATTGTTCGCCCTTTTTACGTCAGAAAACATATTTACCTCGTATTTAAAGACCGTATTCAGAGACGACATTTTGAAATACACTCAGTTTAAAATCTCTGTAAATAAAACATCTTTTTAGACCACTTGTCCCGAGATAACCCAAATTTCATTGACAGAAAGAGTGGTCTCGCAGACAGGTTCCACTGTATTTAAAAGATGCTTGTATTTATATTTATGCTTATATTTGCGACAAAATAGATTTTTTATTTATATCATTTGTTCTTATATCACACAAAAACAAGGATAACAAGAAATTATAGTCACCAACCTTGAGTATTAATCGCCATTACAGTAAAACCTGCTTCTTTGCTTCCCCAATAGTACCATTTGTGTACAAATCAACCTCTATATAAAGACCACCTCCCTATAAAGACTGGTTTTTCCTGTGTACCTAAGAGGTGGGGGGGACTTATATACAAATTTCACTGTATATGCAAACTGACAAAACATCTAATACCTATGATATGTATGTCTGATCAAATATGTTGAGCCAAGCCTATTTACGTTGTTCTTGACACCCTGGTAGTAATATGTGAAGTTTGAGTATAAAACCAGATTTTCACATACATGTATTTCTTTTTACATTGAGAATGGGGCCCCAATCATATAAGAAGGAAACACACTATAAGGTGATTGATAGATGTAGTTTTCATCTAATGTCTAATCAATTGTATCTTGATTTATCTACAAACCTGTGTGCCGGCATATCTGAATCCTAGAGAACGACAGTGATTCTTGCAGACTTCCGTTGACATAGCATTGTTAGTGATAAATGCAGATGGTAGTAGTCGGTCTGATTTGTCCAGAAAACATCCAATATAAGCTGAAAATACACAGGTGTTTTGCTATATTTTGTTTTAAGCCCAGGGAACATTGTGTAAATCAAGTCAGGGTTCTATAACAAGAATCGAACAGCAATCAATCAAACTAATGGATCATCCTATCTAACCATTGAGCATTCCCATCTAACCAGTGACCCCATCTTATCTAACCACTGAACCCAACCCATCTGACCGCTGTACACATGCAAGACAACCAATCAAACCATTGCGCTTCCCCATATAACCACTGAGTCCTCCCTTCTAACCAATGTGTGCGACCCCCTGTAATGCAAAAAATCAAACCATTGAACCCCCCATCTTACCATTGTGTGCAATCCCCTGTAATGCAAAATCCCAACCGTCTGTGCCCTTTAATTTAACCACTGAGCCCTCCAACACAAAGATTGGGCATTCAAAACCTGTTATGATTAAGGGTCAACATACGAAACCAAATCATAATTGTTGTTGTATTGTTGTTTAATGTCCCACTCAAGAATCTTTCACACATATGGAGATGTCACCAAAAGCTGGTGAAGGCCTTCAAATTTTGGGCTTTGCTCGGCACTTACGGCCATTGAGCAGTGAGTTATTTAAAGTGCCAACACCTACTGTGACACGGGACCTTGGTCAGTTGAGCACTTTACTGCGGAGCCACGAGGGTTCTCACTAATTCATGGTAAATGGCGAATGAACCTTTGTAGTCATATGCCTTATATATTAATACATCTTTTAACTATATATTCAAATTTTATGAAAATCATGCATAGTAGGAAAATTTATTAACATAATTAATAAATGATATCATATCGTTTATACTAACAAAAAATTTTTATAGCCTATGTATAACTTATTTAACTAATCAATTATGACTCGTAGTTCCTAAATGATACTTTGTGTAAGAATTGAACATCTATCCGTACTTAGCTTTCAGTGCTTCATACATTTGATGAGGATAAGATAATGCTGGTATCTACTATGAGGTCAAGATATAGGTCAGTGCATCTGCACTAAAGTATATGCTGTACATAAGATCCAGATCTTTGTCAATAACAAGAAAGGGATAAGATCAGTCGGTTATCGTCCGATTTACATAAGATGTCTGGGTGGAATAACATTTTGATTATCATAGGGATGATTCGACTGACCTTTCGGTTATGACAAGCTGCACTCTCTTATGTATAGTGATGAACACTCTAGTCAGTATAATTTTTAGGTTAATGGTTCACAAGACTGCTCCATCATATTGATTATTAATGAGCCTCCAACATAGAGGCCATAATAAGACCGCTTAACTAAATGGCTGAATGTGGTCTGAAAATTGAGGTGTTACAGTGGAACCTCGGTAATAAGACCATCTAACTGACTTGCTCAAAGTGGTCTGATTAGGGAGATTTTGCATTGGAATCTCGGTAATAAGACCATCTAACTGACCACCTAATTTACTGACTTAATAAGGTCTTATTTGTGTTGTGTTATAGTTGAACCTGAGTAATAAGACTACCTAACTGACCGACACAATATGGTCTGATTTGTAATGTGTTACAGTTGAACCTCGGTAATAAGACCAGCTAACCGACTGACTTAATATAGTCCGATTAGCGAGGTGTTACAGAGTAACCTCGTTCATAACACCATCTAACTGACTACCTAAGTGACTATCTTAATGTGGTCTGTTTACCTAGGTGTTACAGTGGAACCTCGCTAGTAATTGCCACCTAACTGATTGTCTCAAAGTGGTCTAATTAGTGAGATGTTACAGTGAAACCTTGCTATAAAGACCACTTAACTGGATGGCTAAAAGTGGTCTGATTCATAAGACCAGCTCATCGACTGGCTGAATGTGGTCTGATAAGTGAGGTATTACAGCAGAACCTCGGTAAAACGACCACCTAACTGACTGGCTTAATGTGGTCTGATTAGCAAGGTGTTACAGTGCTACCTCAGTAATAAGACCAGGTAATTTACAGCCTATGTGATTGCTTAATGTGGTCTGATTAGTCAGATTTTACAGTGAAACCTTGCTATTAAGACCATGTAACAGAATGGCTCAAAGTGGTCTGATTAATAAGACCACCTTACGGACTAACTAAATGTGGTCTGATTAGTGTGGTGTTAAAATAGGATCTCGCTAATAATTGCCAACTAACTGACTGGCTCAAAGTGGTCTAATAAGTGAGCTGGTATCTAAAGTAAGGGTCTGGGCTGATATGCTATTCATGAAGAAACAATCAATAGAATATTTATGGTGGTTCACAAAGGGATGTAGTTTGCCAGGGGAGATGGTCTTTAGGCAGGGTTCCAGTGTAATTTCTTTGCAATCCAACAATGACATGATAATTGTTGTATTCTGGATTGTTGATAAGTGCATACACCAAATACATATGTCCCCTTATTATCGTTACCCATAGTCTTTGTGTAATAAACTCTATAAAACGAATATTGGAAATGTGATTCAAAACGTTGAAAAGGAGAAAAATGGCTCATTTAGTGGGGATTTAATGGGGAAAATAAAGATTTAACATTGCAGCAACATTTTGAAGAAAAGAGGAATGGGAAAGGGAATTTCACATCACTGACAATTTGTATACCCATAACCACAAAGAATCTACATGTGGAAATATTTAAATATATATATCCTTAATAGATAGCCAATAGCCAAGGCTTAAGTTTTTCGACATATGTTTTGTAAACGGAATATTTTATGATTTACAGTATTGGATAAAACTATAAAGAAACATTTCGCCATGATGTTTTGGTCTAATAAAACTAGATTCATTATTTTGAAATTCTCATTTACTCTATATATACTTACTTGTGTTGGTGATATATGGTACGCCAAATTTTGGAGGGCCTCCAGACCAGACCCACTGTATGTTCGGGGATATAACAAATGGTGTACCTGTAAAATCTATCTTAAAGTTTCCCATTGGAGTGCAAGTTGATAAACTGGCAAATTTGTCACCAGCTGTAGCATATCTACAAAACAAATATGAAAAAGAAATAATGTTTAGAATTTATTTAAAGACGGATTATCTGCATTTAGAATCACCCTAGATAAACATTCTATATAACAGATTTACAATGCACCGTATAATGATTTCCTCAGTCAATATATAGAAGGACTATGACGCCTGGAAACACTTTTGTGCAGTTTAAACCAATCTGATTAAAAGTCAATCTCAGTCATTGCTCCAGGTTTCTGACACCGGTATGTCACGTATAGGATCTAACTCTATCTCCTATGAGGTCACATGTAAATGACCCCTCTTAGGTGTGTAATGTTCGACCAATGAAAATGAGACTTTCAAGATTTTGAAACTTTATGGAATGGCAAAGGGATGCTATGTATTTTGATAAAGAAACCATCGGTCCAAAGAATTCATTAGGAATTTCTTTCATTGTGATTTGTTCCCATTCAAGGTTAATTTTTGTGTGTTTAGTGTTGTTTATAATGTTAAAAATGTTTACATCTCTTTGCCATTTGATAAACTTACAAGACCACATACGTCGCAATTTCATTGGTTGAAAATGACACACACTCACGAAGATTAATCAACCGTAATATTAGATTTTGCATATGAATACCACACTGAACCTAACCTTATTTTCACAAAATATATAGGAATATAATATATTTATGCCCGTACATAATCTTATCTGTCATTGTATATCAAATACAAGTAGTAGGCTAAAGGTAGAAAAAAATGAAAAAAATTCTTTTTGGTAAACACAGTCAATGCCCCTTTAATATGTTCTAAACTATACACAATGGACAACAAGTACATGTATCTGACTCACCGTATTCTGTTTTGTCCAAATTGTTCAGTAAATTTAAAATCAGAAATATCAATCTGCAATGTGTTGATGTTGATTGCAAGTTTGTCGAACATAGTACGACCTCGTGCAGGATTTAACTGTCTTGGATGTGCATCCCCACATGCAGTGGACATCCCTGTAAAATAGAAAATGTTACAGATATATGTAAAAGATACGCCTACAATTATTTATTCATAATCGTATTTTTAAACAAGATATACAAATGAAAAGAGGTCCATTTTCACAAATGATTTCTCCAATACAATGACATAGTTGTCATAAAATTCCAATGGAAAAGGTCATCCTATGGGAAAAACACATTTGGAAGATAAATTGTGTTTATATATATATATGTTCTCATAGTTTATATATGTGCTCAAAAGTTTTTCAGTTATATATGGTGGTTGTTAGTTTTCTTTGCGGGGAGAAAACCACATGACAATTAAGATGTAACAGGGATTAAACCAATGACAATGACCTTCCAAAAGTAATTATTGGCAAGCTTCCTCACAGAATCAGCTCAGGCAACCATGGGATGGACGTTCAAGATCAAATTCTTACTGACTAGAGCTGGGATGTGATTCCATAATGGTGAATAGCTGGGGTGGGGTAATGGCCCATCTGCTTTGGGGGTTTGATCAATGGGGAAAACAGAAATTAAATTCACTTCTCTTCATGGTTGCGAATCATCAGAAACAAACCTAATTTATTCATTTTCATTGTCTTTTTGGAATTTGATTTATCTAGAGCTAAAGACCAGAGACCATAAAACATCCAAAAAAGTACGCCGTAAAGGACCAGCTCCGAACAAACATATTATTATAGTTGTTTTAGCACCAGGCATAAATTTCAGATTTCATAACGCATTCATCCCTGAAGACACTTTTGGCCTGATCTGTGTAATTTACTGCAAGTATAGTCTATTGTTTCTCAGGGATATATGAGTTAATTCCTTATGCCAACCTGTTTCTACTATGAGAAAGTCGCTCCTTTTCAAGGTTTTTGTTGTATAGAAGGTCTAAGACCTATAAATTCTCGGTATAACGCTTGATTAAAGGGGCATTAGCTGTGTTTACCAAAAAATAGAATTTTGTCTACTTTTACTACTTGTACTTGATGTACAATAACAAATAAGAGCTTCACAGGCATTACAAATCTTCTATTCCTATATATTTTGTGAAAATAAAGTCAAGTCCAGTGTGGTATTCATATTCAACAAGTAAGGTTGAGTTCATCAACTGCAATTGAAAAAGTGCCAAATCTCGGTTTCTCAATTTATAATTTATAAGAATTTTAGAATTTTGTATGCATGTGTACATATCTCTTTTTGTTATTGTATATTAATCTAAGTAAAAAAGGGGGCAAATGAATAAACACTGCTAATGCAGCTTTAAAACAGTGTTATAACCTATAATATTTATCTGTTTCTAGAAATGACCTGACTTAGATTCCAACGTTGAAACTCTTGGTCATAAGTTTGACAGTAGTTTATCATCAACTATTGTCACTTACAAATTACCGTTGAGAAAATTACAAACATTTACAACCCCGTGAGTATAATATATGACAAACTTTATCCAATAACCTTTATGAGACATGGCTACAACTTCACCTTTTGTAATTAAAACTATAAATTACGGTGCAATTAAAACCTGGAATTAGATTTGACCGTACTGCAATTAGCAACATGTTCATTTACAATACACATTTATAATACACTCAACGATGACATCCATTTATAACCCAGATTTATCATTTCTACGATAGCAAAATGTAACAAGACATGCGTGGTTGTAATGGATTTTCTCAAAACTTACAAAGAAAAACTCATAATAAACATAAATAAAAATAAAAAGACATTAAAAAGTTAATTTAAAAAAATAATAAATGTGGGATAACCGCAGCCCTTTTAATAAAGTTTTGTCCTTTTAGGCCACTTTTAAGGCTCCTAGCACCTTTTCATTCGAAAACGTTATGCGAGTTTACATGGAAATACTTTCTGTTGAGTGTGGTTAAAGCTAGTCCACTGGTTCTGGAGAAGAAGTGGAAAATATGTAAAACCTAACAACAGACGACGCATAACGACAGACAAGAGATGATATATATAGGTCATAATTGGCTCAGATGACCTAATAAATAGAGCAAATGTCATAAGCTAAAAAAGGGAAAAAAACAACAGACATTTTAAGTAACGTTTTGTCTATTTATCATGCTTGTTTATAGTACATGTCTAATGATGAAAATAGTTTTACAAATCGTGAATGCATATTTTGGAAACTCACTGTATATGCTCTAGAAACATTCTTTTGGAATATCACTGTATTTATCCAGTTACTGTTTCTGGTACTTCAACATAGACACACGTGATACTTACTGTACAGGTTCAAGTAGGACATATCTTATACTTTGGAATGTACAAAATTCATCTGTGACTAAGCTATGATTAAACGGCCAGGGACAAGTTTAAAATATATGAGAAATCTAATTGACTTTTTTTCTGACACAGCTTAGAAACGAAATAAGCTGCAGTGTAACTTCCGTAAGTGATAACAAACGAATACATGTACAGTGGCACGCCAAAATTGATTTTACTTTTTCTTTGTTTTTCTATACATTTTATATATAACAACAGGATTTATTTTCAAAAAAAAAATTATAACATATTAATTTCTCATTCAATTTCAATACAATTTTCACTATGGATTATTAAAGTTTCTGTGTTTGTTGTCTTATAAAGTCCCATTGATCACTTGGTTTTATAATAATGATGAGTTTTGCAAGATACAAAGTTTTAGGCCTAGTGATTCTTTTTTAATATATGTAAATAAGAAATTGTGACATAAAGATTTTAATTCTATTTAAATTGCAGAATCTTGAAAACAAAAAATTTGAACATTATAAGCAAATACTCGAGGAAACTAAGATATTCTGAATTTTATGACGTACGTTTTATCTGAGTTGATTTAGAAATGAATCTTAACGAATGTTTTGACAAATTGTTGATTAATGTTAAATATATAGGGAAAAAAACAAAGTAGCATTAATTTTAGTACTTCACTGTAATTTCTATAAATAAGGATTCAAGTTCAACTATGAGTGGAAATAATTTCATTGCAATGATCACTTCAGTTAGACCAACAATAAGGATAACTTAAAAGGGTCATTAGTTGTGTTTACCAATTTATTTTCTACTTTTACTACTTGTACTTGATGTACAATAATAAATAAGAGCTAAACACAGGCATCAAAAATCTTATATTCCTATATATTTTGTGAAAATATAGTCAGGTGCAGTGTTGTATTCAATTACAAATAGTAAGGTTGAATTAATTAATTGCAATTGGATAAGTGCCATACCTGGGTTTCTTATGCAATGTTCACAAAATATATAGGAATGTAAGAATTTCTGTGCCTCTGTATTTCTATTTTTGTTTTTGTTTTTGTGTATCAATCTAAGCAGTAAAAAAGGAGAATTAAAAAATAATACAGCTTATGTCCCTTTAAGGGCGATGTCATAAATAATAGGCTAATAAGCCAAAGGAAATTATAGAATTTCTCAAAAGTCCTAAAGAGTTCATACATATGATTGCAGGAGTATTCCTTAACAACTAGATCTACATGATTAAACCAAGGGGCCTGAAGTTTTTTTTTATTTCAAAAGTACATCTTGTGATTTCAAAAATAATGACAAAATGACAGTCATGCTTAAAACTTGTTAACCCATATACCCCTAGAGAATCGTTTGGGCTGGTCGAAGTCTTTGATTTACAGAAGAGTCCATTGTTTTTTTTAGGGGCACATGAGTTAAAGGCACAGACTAACATCTTACTTTTCAAAAACAAAAATCTGTTGTTAATTCGTCACTGTGTAACAGCCTCAGTACATTAAGAACAATGCTATCATTATCATTGAAAACAAACAAACAGTGCCAGAATGATATAAGTATATACCTACTGATATGATAAAAGTGTGTCAGTTGACATTTATATAACACATGTAATGAGAGCAATAAATAAAGCATTAACATATAACGAGGGCTGGCTAATAGTCGACCAGTATGTTACTTGTATAATCGTCCTAGCATAGCTGAATCTGTCTTGAGATACTACTCTCATAAAAGACCGGCCTCCTTTTGAGTCCACATCCTGAAAACCACTAAACGAATTAATCCTTTAAACGGGCATTAGCTGTGTTATTTTTTAAAAAATTCCCTTTACTACTTAGATTATATAGACTAAGAACAACGAGACAAACACAGGCATACATTTCTTAAATTCCTATATATTTTGTAAAACTTGCTTGAGTTAGAGAGATCCGGCACTTTTTCAGTTGCAATTGATTAACTCAACCTTACTATTTGTATATGAATACCATATTGAACCTGACCTTATTTTCACAAAATATATATGTATGTGCATCATATACTTAAATAAAAAAAGTCAGATACATTATACCTCCTCATGTTGCTCTGTTTTTGTATGTTATATTACTGTGAAAGTAATACACAGCTTTCGGTGGGGACCCCATTGAAACACACTTGTATTACTAGAAAACGCACCAAAGTATGGAGATTTAATTTAACATGATCAGTTAAAACAAACTCAACGCACAGTCTGAGCTTAAATGGATGGTCATAGGATATTAACCTTAATTCAAATGACACGGATCAATCCACTATGTCTTTAGGGGTGTATGAGATAATATGACCAAAATGTATTCATTTTGTAGCCTAGAACAAGAGTATTGCCCTTTTACCGTTATCTGTTTTTAATTTACTTTAATAATTTCAAAGGGTAAAGATAACATTTTTATTTGTAATATCTACTAAAATTATGTTTATCATTCAGTTACTTGAACATCTCATTTAATAATACATGTAATTCCAAATTAAACAAACATTTGTGCACCAAGTTTACTATTGTAACAGTATCGTCGAAAACCTTAGATCCGTACCTGTCGTAAAATCGTTCCCAAAGTATAAGAGCGCCGCATGTTTCAAACTTTTATGTAAAGTACAGTACCATAAGTTTATGAACAAACATAAGTTTCCCATTACTTATTGTCTTTTTTTTAATTACTCCCTGGTTATATTTTTACCATTTTTAAAATCCATCCTCTCAGAGCTTAATACGTGTAGTTTCTTCTCAGAAATCATTTATCATTCTGCGGTACTAGAATTCCGAGATAAGAATTTTCTTGGAGTAATTTACTAAGAACAAATATACAAGAATGTACATGTAATTTCCTAATTAACAACAAAATTAAAATAGAAATGTTATGAGGTCATTCTGTGTGTATCTAAATATAGATTTTGAGAATCTTAAGAAAATAGGCTTAAAAGGCTGACGCTGTATGACGTCTTTTTAGATTGGAATCAAATGTAAACAGACGACTCTGTATTTATATCAGAAGAGTTTTGCGTTTGATTTTAATTTTAGGTAATTAGAAAATTAATTTGTCGTTGCTTTTACAGAAAAATTAAAGATTTTAAGGATGTTTAGCCCCAGGATATATATATATATATATATATATATATATATATATATATATATATATATATATATATATATATATATATATATATATATATATATATATATATATATATATATATATATATATATATATATATATATAATGAAAACATGATATTTACCTATATTATCATAGACTGAAGCAAAATTATTACTTCTCCCAGCTTTGAGCGTTAAATATTCTTTTGGATTTCCAGTAGCGTTCATACCTGAAAAGAGAATAAGGTGTGTTACAAAACGTAAGGGCAAAAATAGTGACAGTGCATTAAAATGTAACCATCAACCTTTACAGTGTGTTACAAAAAGTAAAGGCAAAAATAGTGACATTGTATTAAAATGTAACAATCAACCTTTACAGTGTGTTACAAAACGTAAGGGCAAAAATAGTGACAGTGTATTAAAAAGTAACCATCAACCTTTACAGTGTGTTACAAAACGTAAGGGCAAAAATAGTGACATGGTATTAAAAAGAAACAATCAACTTTTAGAGTGTGTTACAAAACGTAAGGGCAAAAATAGTGACAGTGCATTAAAATGTAACCATCAACCTTTACTCAAACGTAATTGTTAATGTAAATCTGACATACATAGACCTAATAACACCTAATTGTTAATGTAAATTTGATATATATGGCAGCACCTATGTATAACACGATAACACATTTTGCATTATTTGTGTTATACACAGTCTGACCTTTGACATATTACTTTCGGGAGGCCTTTGGTCTATTCCCGGATTGATTGTTATTGGTTTTTATCCTTCATTATGAAAAATTGGCCGTCACCACATTAATGAAAAATTGTTGTTTGTGGATTAAAAGCATTTTAAACAAACAAACAAAAACAGAACCGCTCCATACAATTTTTTTCTATTTGTGATGTTCAAACTCATCGCATATGTTTCGTTCATGTTATCCATGAGTAGAGAAAACTCTGGACTCATCATTTTTACATCTATTAAAGTCATATTCCGGGAACGTTATTGTAATTTTCTGGACGTTATTGTAATTTTTGACATTTTCATTAGAAAACCACTCCTAACCGACGTAAATAAAAAAAGATTCAAAAAATTCAATGAATTAATGGAGTTATTTGGCGGATTCCGTAGGAATTCTTAAATTTACCTAGGTGAACGAGTGATATAAAGTGTGAGCTCGATTCACCGCGAGAGTACTGTTCTGGCACAGTCTCAGAACATATTACAACCGAATGTACCAGGGCAGAAAGTAGTTTTTTCAAAGATGTCGATAAAATTTACATAATTCACGTAAGTTTATGCCTAAATTGCTTGCTCAGGACAGTGTTCAGAGCATTTGATTGGTGTTCCACTTTTCTAGATTGTCCTGGACAGTGAAACGAACACGCTCAGTAGAACGTCACCACGTGACCAGCAACACCTTACCGTTTATAAATAGATCAATGTGTTAAGTGTTTTCCACGATTAATTAACTAATTAGTTGGAATAGGACTTTGAAAATACGACGAAAGTTCATAAAAATACGCATTAAGAGAGTACAGAAAAAGTTTATTTATGAACAATACTCCCCGGAATGTGGCTTTAACAATGCATAGCAATAATATAACATTATCATCATAATCGTCGCAACCTTAATCACCAACGCTGTCATCACTAGCATCGACGTCGTCGTCGTCGTCATCATCATCATCATCATCATCATCATCATCATCATCATCATCAACAACAACAACAACAACCACAACAACAACAAAAGCAAGAGCATCATCGTCTGTTTTAGTCTTTAAATTTATTGTCAACTGATCAACAGTAATCGTTAATTACTGTCACGACCGCTTATGAAAATGACAAATCTACAGTTATGTACTTATATGACAAATAACCACAAGGTTATTTATTACAGGAAGACAACAGGATAATTAGATGTGTTTATTTGTGTGGGGTTGTTACGTATAAGTCTTTACTAGACAAATAAAAATAATTCCCACATTCCTTCACGACCTCAAAGTGATACGTTACATTAATAAATTAAAATGACCGTAAGGAAGAAACCCGTGCAAAATGATAGTTCAGGTGCGTTCAGAGTAGGCAACTGCTATTGGTATCCTTTGTGGCTCTAGTAAGATGTGTTACCATTGGCATATCGATGGTACCAATGTTTACCATTGGACCCCAAACCATATTTATCAATGGCAGACTAGAGGTGCGTGAAGACAACTGTCATTGGTAACCTTTGGTAAAATTTGTTAATATTGGAATACTGCTGGTGCCACTGTTTGTCAACAGGTGCGTTAGGAGTCTTCCCAATGGCAAAAAAAAAGCAGATTTACCAATGCTACCAATGGCAATATGTTTCTGACCGTCGGAATAATTGCGTTAGTATCAGACGGGGGCCAGTGATTGCAATTGGTATCATTATTTTCATTTTGAGAAAGATTTGTTCGTATTACAGCAACAAATACAAAACACGCGAAGACTATACCAATGTATTACCAATAGATCCTATTCTTCCAATATCAAGGGACATCGAGATTGTGTTCCGAAAACTAAAAACTACTTTAAGATTATTATATTATCATTACAGGCTCCTACTTTCTGCCATTCATTTTTAAACTCTATCATTGCTGTCAGGGAATTTGCAATTCCGCCAATTTATTGGGGATCATGTTAATTGCGATGCTGAAACAGTATGCGCGCGCATGTTGGTAAACTTTCCCACACTCTAGACTGTCTGTAGATGTTTACCAACATGCGCGCACATACTGTTTCAGCATGGCAACAAACATGACAATGGTAAATATCGGTGGTAAACATTGGTGTAATGGTAATTTTTTTACCACTGGTTACAAATGTTAAAACTCCGAACGCCACTTAGATCTGTAAGTGATGACGTCATTTATGACACCTTTCAAAATGTCGGAAATTGCTTATGAATGCCAGCTGGACAAACGGCAAATTCCATGAAGCGAGTCACAATCAACTGACGGCAGTTTAATGCTGAAATATGTAACACGTAAGAATTTACTTAAATATTATCACACAGATTTGTTTGTTTGTTTATTGTTGTTTAACTTCCCACTCAAGAACCACTTTCTCATAATATCAGATGAATTGTAAGCTGTTTACGTATCTATATTATTTCATCTAAAGTAGGAATAGCGATGCTCAGTTCATCAAATATGTTTAAAAAAGTTTAAAAGGTCAAAATTGACATTGTCGCATAGAGTTTCTCCCCGGAAGAACGATCAATGGCCCAACTTTCCCCCGGAAAATGGGACGTGCATAGAATTTCACCCTGGGAAGAATCAACCCGGGCCCAACATTCCCCCTAGGAACCCCCCCCCTGTATAGAATTTTTCCCAAATGACAGAACGCCCCCCCCCCCCTTATCGCAGGTTTAGCTATCTATCCGTTACCAGCTATTTTTCCTTGAAAATCAGCCAAAGACTAACAGGTCAACTTTAATTTTTGGTTAAAATATAAAAAATCTCAGATACCAAAGTATGAATCAATAGAATGTCCAGGACATAGATACAAATCCGGTAAAAATGGACAAACACGGACCTCTGGAAACCAAGAGGTGGGATCGGGTGCCATGGAGGAGTAAGCATAACCTGTCGACCGGTCACACCTGCCGTAAGTCCACAGTCAAGTCCAGTGAAACACGTGAGGAGTGAATCCTCGTCACAATTGGTACAGACGTCTCAACAACCGCCAACGAAAAGGCAACTCAACATTTCACTTAGTGAAACAGAGTAATCGCAAACAAGATTATTATACCGACCATAAAATTTGCGGAACGTTGACATTAAACGTGATTTTCGATATCCCTGTGTCAATAATTTGTCAGTGAGTAGTTTACCTCTGTATATGAAATCTTCATATGTTGTACACGCCCCGGCATATCGGATCATTTGTGAAATATAAACTCCATATGCGGGTGACTGAGGGATATTACTACTTAAATGTGGAAAATTTTTACGATCGGAAAGCCGAACTCGTCGCGTTTGTCGTATAGCTTAGTTGCTAATTTCCCGTCTGTGTTTATATTAAGTAAAATGTCTAAGTATGAAGCGTGTGTGCTTGATTCTGTTGTATCTTTAATTTCTAGTTCGCTGAGATATATCGCATTGACATATGTATGAAAATTGTCATTATTAATTGACAAAACGTCGTCGATATATGTAAATGTCAAATTAAAAGACACCGTTAACTTTTTCTTTTGATTCAGCAGTTTCTGAATGAAGTCTGCTTCGTATGAATAAAGGAACAGGTCGAACCAATAAAAAAGTAAAATAATTGAAATCACGAAATTTGGTATTAAAATTCATTAAATACACTCAAATCTTTGTCGATTTATTTCATCGATACATTAAAATGAAAA
Source organism: Atrina japonica (assembly GCA_030159075.1). NCBI lineage: Eukaryota > Metazoa > Mollusca > Bivalvia > Pterioida > Pinnidae > Atrina > Atrina japonica. The sequence goes on along the minus strand of BROG01000573.1, from coordinate 269,151 downwards.
TAAGCAAATATTTTTGAAAACATATCTCCGATTTGCTAAAGTTCGATTTGCTTGACCAATACATAAACAAAAATGTTATAATTATTATTGTACTCCTATTTATGAACATTATTGCTATATATATCTGATAACATTCCTCCATTTTAGTCGACTTATAACAAAAAAATTGATATCAATCATTGATAACCAAATTTAAAGTCTGTTGGTGCAGCGTGGATACCTCAAAACTTCTACAAAAATAAATATTTTACTTTTTCAAACATTCAAGAATATCATGACATTTTCATATCAAGACTGCATTATTTCAATCAATTTTTAAAAAGCACATATATTTTCTGTTTTGAAATCCGGAAATAAGAGGGGAAATCTCTGCACTGACTTTGTGTTTGAGGGGAAATAATATGCTGGGGCGCTTTTTCTCCCCATATGGAAAAGTCTAATACGGGCCCGTTTTTCCGGGTGGGGGGAGTCTATGCGACAACAACATGAAATGTTCATGTGTCTATTTTGCACTTTGTGACAATGTTCCTTTTAAAGACGGTCACGAGGGCACCTGTCACCAGCCATTTTAGGCAAGCGTCCTCACATTGTTTTGTAGATTCGAATCATAAAGTAAGGTTGTTATAAGTCTACTTGATGCTCTACATTCTTAGACGTTGATATCACATCTGAACTTCGTGCATCTGCCAAGACAGCTCTTATCTAATTCTGTCGTGATTAACTGTACATTGAAAAGCAATTGCGACGCCAAGATCTGCTCTTGTATTTTGTACCATCAAAGTCTAGTCCTTGTATTTCAACGTTTTGATATCGAATAGTAAAGGGCAAATTATTGTTTGAATAGCAAGCCTAGGGATTAAGTACAACAGCAGATACACATACACTGGCATCTATAGGCAATGGTGATAAGTATTCAGATAATTATAGATTACCACACTTTGACATGTACAAACAGTAGTCAAAAATCACTCAGACATCACTGAATATCCAAACTTCATGATATACAGGCAATGAGAAAAAATATCCAGATATTACTAGATACCCAATCTTTGACAAATACAGGCGGTGGTCAAATGCATGCAGACATCAATAGAAACCAAACTTTGACATCTAAAGACGGTGGTCAAAATTATCCAGACATCACTAGATACCCGAACTTTGACATCTGCAGACGGTGGAAAATTATCCAAACATCACCTAGAACCCAAACTTTGATATTTACAGGCAGAGGTCAAAATTATTTAGACATCACTAGAACCCGAAATTTGACAGCCACAGACAATGATCTGAGATATCCAGAAATCACAAGAAAGCCATACTTTGACATAAACAGGAAATGATAACAATTATTCAGACATCATAAGAAACCCAAACCATGACAAATACAGGCAGTGGTCAAAAGTAATCAGACATTTCAAGGTTCGTTTATCTTCCTAGGTTCCTCTACAGACTGCTGTCAAAAGTATTAGCATTCCTGATACCCATACTTTGACTTAGACAGACCGTGGTAAAAGTATTCAGAGATCTGCAATCTGCATTATTATTTGTACAGTTTAAAGTATACAATATTACTAGATACTCTTTTAAAATACCAATTTGGCTGTTGAACTTCAATTTGGTATTTACACAATAAACCAAATTCATAAGTTTACAGTCTGATAGTTCACTATATTTATAGGAAAACAATGTATGTAAATCTCCTCAATATTTTAAAGAAAAAGGATTTGTTCCAATGGTATACCAAGCACAAAAGGTAATTACAATACATATAATATTATATAATAAAATGTGATATAGGGTAATTGTCAAAATCTAATCAAATTTGTAGGTTCTATGAGTAACAACTTAAACATATTTTCAAACATACCAAAGTTATACAAAGGAGGCCAAAACAAATGCTATAGACCATCGTTTCTGTCAATAAGACTTCACCAGCTGAGTTCGAAATTAATATCAATGTATATTTCCGAGAGAGAGAAAAAGTGTTACCATACAAGTCCTAAATCTAAAATATATCTAAATATTTTGCTAAATCCATCTCAGAGGTACTTACTCTAAAAAGAATACCTTACTTTTTTCAGAAATTTAGATTTTAAATGGTTCTATCTAAGTGAGATATTACCAAAGTATAAAATAATCGGCCGGCATCTAAATACCAGGTACCTGGGGGACCCAAACGTCCCACCAACAGTTGAAATGGCCCAGTGGTAAAATATTATTAACAATACCAAAGTTATAGAATTAGTCAAAACAAATGCTCAAGACGATCGTTAAATTACATGTTCCCTTCATCAATACATTTTGTCTGGAATAACAGAAATGTTATCGACACATTTCTGGCATACCAGAAAGGTAGTCCTTCAAAGCACACAAAAATAAATCACAGGTCGCTGACTTATATTTTCGTGTATTTCCAAAAATTAAAACCTAGAATCCCAACATTTGAGTCATCCCAAGTACAGATGAACTTTCACCTTTGAACTAATCACATTGAAAATTGGACATAAACATTTTTTTCTGTCAGACCCAACAACTGTCAAATGCACATAAAATCTACTATTTGATTCGCAATACCGAAATACCCCTAAATACTATTTTTCATTTACAAAATCTAACAATATTTAGGGCTTTAATTTGTTACCATGGCAACAGGCGCTTCCGTAACATTTACCATTGAATTTGCAATTTTCAAAATACCAATTTTCAGCTAATTCTGAAAATATATTAATTTGGCATTCAGTTCCATTTATTTATTTGCCATGGCAACTGACACTTTCATACCATCTGCCTATGAATTAGTAATACGGTTTTTATCGATATCCAACAATATCATAATTGACCAATCATTGGCCTTTAATTATATTTCCGTAGGAACTGACACCTTCGTAACATTTGCCATTAAATTTATAATACCAAAATACCCCTAAATGCTATTTTTCATAAAAATCTCTCATTAAAATACCTCTGATAATACCATTTTCCAGCAAAATCTGACTAAAATATCGAAAGCAATGTACTTCAAGAGTTATCTCCCCCAATGTAGCAACGATTAGATACGTGTTGTGCTGATCTATCATGAGCTTTTCCCGTGTGAACCCTGTCCTCATTTAGGCTACTTTTATCTTGAGAGGCTACAGATTAGTAATATGAATATATCTGATTGTTTGTTTTCTGTTACATTAATGTGGATGACACAACATTGACTCCTAAGTACATATACTTATGTCTCTCCTTACATTTGTTTATCATGATGGTTAAAATTTAGTAACACTCCAGCTACGAATCATGCAATGTGCCAAAATATTATTATTGATACAAGTCATGCCATATAACAAAATATTACAAAATGGCACGTCGGTGTATAAAAATGGACAAGGTTCTACTATATAGGCCCTTGAACAAGGGCTCCGATTTTCTCGTTTCAACAGAGCCAACCTGGCTCAGTCGGTATCGCGCTCGACTCTGGATCGTGAGGTCGTGAGTTCGAGTCCCGCCGGCTGCAGGTTGGTTTCCTGTCTTTCGGATGAGACAGTAAAAACTGGAGGTCCCGTATCACAATAAGCGTCGGCACGTTAAAGAACCCTCACTGCTCAATGGCCGTAATTGACGAGCATAGGCCAAAATTTGAAGCCCTTTTTCATCGGCATTTGATGACGTCTCCATATGAGTGAAATATTCTTTAGTGGAACGTTAAATAATAATAAACATAAACATTCTCGTTTCAACAAACTCCTATGACTCAAAGTTTTGTTTCGAAGAATAAGGGTTGTATCACTCTTTGCATGGTTCTTAGTAGGAGTGTTACTTAAGTATCATTTTCATCTGAGTCAAATTTATCACTTATATGATTGTTTCTATATCTGTCTGTAATAATTATATAGTCTCATACTATGTTTATCTTTCTGCAACTGCATGTCCATAGATGAAAATGCAATCTATTTCATGGTTTTGACATAATCATTGTTACTTTTGCTATTATGCTATTATCTTCTAAATTTGACGAGTCAAGTGAACATATTTAGAACTTCATTTAAAGGAAAGCAAAACATTATTATGGGTAATAGCTCCAAGACATGAAGTATAATATATATAATACATACAAAACATACAATTGTTTAGTCCAACTATAATGTGTATACGGTAGAGAAATATAAAAATCTCAGATACCAAAGTATAAATCAATAGGATGTCCAGGACATAGATACAAATCCGGTAAAAATGGACAAACACGGACCTCTGGAAACCAAGAGGTGGGATCAGGTGCCATGGAGGAGTAAGCATCCCCTGTCGACCCGGTCACACCCGCCGTGAGTCCACAGTCAAGTCCAATGAAACACGTGAGGAGTGTATCCTCGTCACAATTGGTACAGAAGTCTCAACAACCGCCAACGAAAAGGCAACTCAACATTTCACTTAGTGAAACAGAGTAGTCGCAAACAAGACTATTATACCGACCATAAAATTTGCGGAACGTTGACATTAAATGCGGTTTTCGATATCCCTGTGTCAATAATTTGTCAGTGAGTAGTTTACCTCTGTATATGAAATCTTCATATGTTGTGCACGCCCTGGCATATCGTATCATTTGTGAAATATAAACTCCATATGCAGGTGACTGAGGGATATTACTACTTAAATGTGGAAAATTTACGATGGCAAATAAGCATGTTCACAACTGCATATACTTTGGTTGGGTGAGTGGGAATAATACTACTTTACAGCACAAATTCTTGAGCTCGAATTGACAACATCGATAGATTTAATTTTTAACCTGTATAAATTATATTTATAATCTACTTGTCACGGAGACAAATAACTGTATATGTTACGATCCGAATCTGGAACATCTGGTTGGCAACTGCAATAAAAACTGCTTTAAAGACCACCTATATATAAAGACCACCTATATATAAAGACCACATGGCCATAAAATACTCAATAGTACCATTTGTGTACAAATCAACCTCTATATAAAGACCACCTCCCTACAAATACTGGTTTTCTTATGTCCCTAAGGGAGTCTTTATATAAACGTCTGACTGTAATTGCGATTGTCTTGTAGAGGCACCATGTAACTACTAACGCTACGCACCTGTATGATGTCATAGGCTTACACTCAATTCTAAAGTCAACTCTGAGGTAAATGGCAATAATGTCAATTTCTTCTATTGATAACTAACTTGATTACAGTACTTTCATTATGCTACATCTCCGTTACCTACATGTTTATAATCTAGGACCAACCGTCACGTAGCTAGAACTAAAACATTTCCGACCTAACATGTTGCACATCTGCATGATATAACTTTGTTGCGTATTTGATATCCTTTGCTTTACGTATTATGTTTATTAAAACTCTTTTCAATCAAAAGATGAAAAAGCTAGCTGTTGTCTTTCATTTGATATTTCATTTGATATTTCATTTGATATAAACAACGTTTTTTTCAATTAATATTGACAATTTTCATATGTATATGAACGACTTTTTGTACAGTTTTCTAACAGTTTAAATGAATGTTGTGTCGTCAATATACAGCAATGTATAATTTAGGGACTCTTTTCAATGAATAGCTCAATACTGACGTCGTTAATCTGTAACGCATTAGATTTACATTGTGACGTAATATAAGGCTCATACACCTTCATTGGAAGCAGTATATGGGATATATATACAGTATTCGCGTGCCCAGACTAAGTCAATGAGTATATCATATTATAGCAGGGACACACACACACACACACACACACACACACACACACACACACACACACACACACACACACACACACACACACATATATATATATATATATATATATATATATATATATATATATATATATATATATATGAACCTTGCCCACAGACCTTCTTACTTAAGTGACAACATCGTATTTAAAACCATAGTCTCTTGAAAAGTTCTTTATGAGTATTAAATAAGTCTAAGCAATCACTTAAATGACCACCTCGGTAATCAGACCACTTTTAGTTAGTCATTTTGATGGTCTATATAGTGAGATTCCATTATATATATATATATATATATATATATATATATATATATATATATATATATATATATATATATATTATATATAGATAGATAGATATATATATATATATATATATATATATATATATATATATAGAGAGAGAGAGAGAGAGAGAGATAGATAGATAGATAGATAGATAGATAGATAGATAGATAGATAGATAGATAGAAAGAAAATGCATAATTACTAATCCTTATTATTTACTTACCAGAACAATATACAGATAGTCCTACGTTATTTTTCAGGTAAATCACGTATTCATCGTCCGTGGAATTCTTACCTAATGCACTTTTCACATCACGACAAGATTTGTACATAACAAAACTGTCAACATTTTTAACAACGCACAGAACCAATAAAACAAGTAGCATCACTTCTTTTAATATCCACAGCATTTTGTGTATGTCTGCAAATTTGTGTCTCTGCTACGGTAAACTGCAAATTTGCAACATTTTAATCCGCAACAAAAATTAGGAATTATGAAATAACACACTCTAGATAAAAATTGATATCCGTGTTAAATACATTGAGATACAAAGATAACTGTATAAGTCAATAATACTGATAACGAAAGGACACCACAATGGAAAGGTACTCAGTTTTCCAACACTGTCATAATAACTTTTGATAAAAGCAAAATAACATCATTCGACATAATTTTACTCATGTTCGCGGTTTACAGTGATGGATCGGTCTAAAGTCAGCCAAGCGTGACAAAAAGTTATCTAAGTGCTTTTTGATTCGTTGTTTTATCTCATAAGAAGAATGAAGTATGAAAAGATGGATATAACGTTATACATGTTTATATACTTATATTTGTTGTATTTCCGCCTTACATATCAAAAGTCGTTCATACGAAAGGGGGGACATCTCAAGACAAGTTCTTTTTCTGCGTTCGATAAAACCATAACGTAGATTTTTTTAATTTCAAGATTAGATAATGAATACGGACAATATGCTTTTATATGCTATATTCAATTTTAACCTTCACTTTAGACCATACTTACGGAAAGTTGGATTCCAAGACAAAAGCTTTAACACTGATGTCAATTTTTGTTCACATTCAACCGTTAAGATCAAATTCTTATTAAAAGTGGTCTTTTCACATTAAAATATATTTTTATTACAAAACAAATGGAATTTTGCCCTCATTATTTGACAGACTACGTAAAAGCAACATTCAGATTGGATAGTCCATTGGGACATTGGGGCTAATTACGTGTAGATAGAACAGTCGTATTAAATTTTACATAAATCAAAATAGAAACTGGTCTCATCCTACACGGTACACGTTCAATAATCAGAAGTATATGTATGCCAAATACTACTACCCAAAACACTGTGAGTATTCTAGAGGAATACATTGACTTCCATTAGCCAACCAGATCTTAAACTGATGACATTTTCACCGAGCTTGACCTTTTCGCCGAACTCGAGAAGTTGCCATGTAACATTTGCAACGTCTGTGGTATACTAACAGTGCTCGATGACTCCTTTCGGACACCTGGTCTCATCCCCCGTTTTGGATATGCAATTGTACTTCATGTTGAGACCATTTTTATATCTAATTTGTGAAATTCTAATTGACTTGGAGTTCCGATTATCCAGTGATATCTCTTCATTTTGACTGCAGATCGGATTTTGACTATACGTTTAGATTTATTATTTGGCCTTATCTTATACTACCTTCTCAACTGATGAAGTGGTTACTCTTAGATGTATTTCGGCTATACTTTTAGATTTATTATTTGGCCTTGTATGATACCACTTTCTCTTTAGAAAATATATATAAATTTTAAACTGGAGCTCAACTGATGAAGTCTAATTGACAGAAACGATCGTCTTGAGCATTATAACATTGTATTATGTTTATAATATTTATAACCACTAGGTCGTTGCCACTGCTGGTGGACCATTTAAGTCCCCGGGGGTATACATAAACCTAGTACCTGGTATTTCGGTACCAGTTGATGATATTATACTAAAGTAACATTTCGCACTTATAGCAGCATTTTAAAATTCTAAATTCTTCTAAAGCCAAGATAGCCATCTTTTTGCAGTGGTTACTCTTTGACGGATTTTTGCTATACGTTTAGATTTATTATTTGGCATTGTCTGATACTACTTTCTATTTAGAAAATCTGTTTAAAATTGGAGCTCAACTGATGAAGTCTAATTGAGAGAAAATATTGTCTTGAGCATTATAACTTTGGTAATATACGCATTTTTGTATTTACACATAATATTACGCTTTTGAATAATAACCTAATGAATTAAACATTGACCAAATATGTTTAACGAACGGTCTACATTTCGGCCGTTATGCATGGTTTATAATGATTTATATAAATAATTTACAATAGCACGTTCATGGTCTTACACGGTATGACCAAATTCTCATTATGTCTTAATTTGATTTTATTTTAAAAGCAATACTTCCGATGTCATTTTTAAACACTATCATAAATGATACATGTATCTTAAAAACAATACCTTCAATGTTATTTTTAAAACATACCATCAATGTTATTTTAAAACAATATCACAATGTTATTCTTAGAACAATACCACGAATGCTATTTTTCAAACAATACCCTCATTGTTATTCTTAAAATTATACTATCAATGTTATTTTTCAAGCAATACCCTTAATGTTATTTTTCAAACAACACCATCAATGATATTTTCCAAAAACACCATGAATGTTATTTTTTCAAACAATACCACCAATGTTATTTTTCAAATAATATCATTAATGTTATTTTTCAGTAAAAAAATCTTGTAATGATTTTAGCAAAAAATAAATTCTAAATACGATCACCACAATTCACCACTGGAATTTACAGAAAATATTATCTAATAACTTACATATTGTTAATATCACACGTTCATCAAATCGTGGTGATATAGTTACCATCATAACGTTATGGTTTATTATTCACAGAGATCAGTCAATAAGACAATTATAAGTGATTTTATAGGCAGTTAAATGCATCGCCTGTTCTTGCATGTACATATCATTCTGATTGAGCCTAAATACAATATATCTATATATAAAATGTATTTAGGTGTAAAAGTATAAGACACGTTCGTCTCTCGTGCATGAATGGACGAGTGACTTTAATTTAGCTTAAAGTAAAAGGTTTTGGTGATATACAAATCAAGTTTGTGTTACAGTAATCATTTAGGCATATGGGACAGTGACCGGGTCGGACGTCCTTAATATAGAACATATTTTGATATTAAGACAATTGGTACATCATTTACGTATATATGATATACGAAATTAATGACAGCAATTACGTACAATTTTTGCATGATAGAAAGTTTTTGCATTTAATTTTTAATATATTTCATATATCATAAGGTGTTTTATTATTGATATCAGTTTTTTTTCTCGCCATTTCGGACAGTGACCGTGTCGAACGTCCTTATCATAATATCATGTTTTCAATCTTTAGATGTTTGTCATATCTTACATATATATATATATATATATATATATATATATATATATATATATATATATATATATATATATATATATATATATATATATATATATATATATATATATATAAACAACTCAATTTTTGCATGACAGAATCTTTTGCATTTATTTATGTATTTATTTGTTTTTTTAATATCCAATATCATAAGATGAATTAATATTGCTATCATATTTTTTATTTGCCATATCGGACAGTGACCGTGTCGGACGTCCTTAATTAAAGATATTTTTAATCCTAAGACAATAAGTTTATCGTTTATATAAGATATATAAAAGTTAAGAACAATTTTGCATGATAGAATGTATTGGCATATAAAATTTTGATAAATTTCCAATATTATAAGGTGTATTATCATCAGACGAATATAAAATACAGTTTGTATTTAAGTCAAAAAATTATAAATCATACCTATTGATACTCAAAACCCTATATCTGGTTCAAGGTGACGAAGTTTGATAATACCATCTGATCTCTACCAAACGATATCTTTAACGTTTTAGATGATAATTCGAATTATCGAGATAACTTTTAACAAGTGGTATCAATATTCATACCTGTCCGTTTTCAATATAACTCCTTTATGCTATACCAATATATTCATTATAAAATGTTGAGTGTGGCAAAACAACATAGTGACCGATCAACAGGGGATGCTTACTCAGTACTCAAGCTCAGCTAGCATTGCACCGGAGTCCGAAGTCATCATATTTACTCAATACTCAAGCTCAACTTTTATTTCGTTATTTTGACTATAATCGCTTGTAAATTTTTGGGTTTGAGTAATTAAGAAACATATATTTTTATTTTCTATCATTCAAATATAAATTATTGCGTCACACTTATGATTTCCATGTAAAACTGAATAAATACGTTGAGTACGGTACTAAACATTTCTTCAAATTAGCAATAAGTTTGATCATTATTTACAACAGTATGCTGTCAATATACATACATGTCCAGTTACAGAATTAATTTTGCGTGTTTTTACGTTAAAACCATAACAACATAGTTGAGCTTGAGTACTAAGTAATTTTGGTGACTTCGGGGGCCCTGATCCCACCTCTGGTTTTCCAGAGCTCCGTGTGTGTCGAATATCACCGGATATGTATCAGTATTCTGGACATCCTGTATATTTATACTTTGGCATCTGAGATTTTATATTAAATAAGCAAATCAATCATATCAGACATGATTTTTGAGACGGAAACAGATATAAAATATACAAAAGCGAGTGTAGCAACATTTGCATCTACATGGATTTCATAAAATTCTACCCAGATTTTGTTCCGCCATTAATTGAACAATATAATCTTTTGCACTTCCGCACCCCAAGTAAGATGCACTGAGCTTAAAAGAGCAATGCTCTCGCAAAATTTGTGAGATCTTATTATACACTATATATAACTCAGAAAAAAAGCGTTTTACTCGTTTATATTACTTTTGTCAACGTATTACTAACCTAAGTTTACACGAAGATAAAATAAATCAGAGCAACTCCAAGGCAGAAAGAACTTTTCACCTGTATAAAATCGTAACCAGCAGCCACAAGCGAAGTGCCAGAAATTTTCAGCTATCCGTACGTCTAAAGTGAAGTGAAAGTTAAAAGAGTCGTAAAATTGTCGTTAGTCGTAAGTTATCAAAATGTTTGTAAAATCCAGTTATATATTTTGTTAAATGTAAATATTTCATCAGAATTGGCTATGATATGCGGTCTACCTTAAATTGCTGTATATATATAGATATTATTACATGGTACAATTCATATTACATATCATATCAACCCAAGGGCTCAATACCAGACCGAGGGCTTTAGTCCTCGGTTTGATATTGCCCGAGGGCTGATATGATATGTGATATGAATTTTACCACGTTATAATCTATTTATCATATTGATATACAAACAGTATTTCCTGTTCGCCTTCTTTTGACAATACGTCAGATTGTTTGTAAACAAAACATGACAAAACAAAACAAAACTTACATATCAAGTACTAAGTATATGATATACATGTACGTTTTTCACTGAAAATTTTTGCAAACCTACGGCTAAAGTACACACACGAACTTTAGTGAAACAAGCCAATGAGTTATACAGACCTGTTATTTCATCCCTGTTCAATAGAGGTTGTCTTGAAGTATTTAATTCATTTTGTATTTACAGAACACAGAACCAGTGGTAAAAGTGATACAAATCCAGATGGCAGAATATACCAATAGTACCTGACTTTATTATAAGAAACAGAAAAAAAATGTCTGTATGTAATATTGAAACATCACCTTTCTTCAATATTTGATTTAGACATAAAAATTCTTTGTTCTCATGTTCTCAAGTTAATATTTCCAAACTTTTTGAAAGTCGTATTAACCTCGGGGAAAAAAGGCCCTGTTTAGATTTATAACTTTATTTACTTCATCATAATCTATATACAGTACAGTGTCATTTGTTAATAAACAAAATGTATGCAATTTTAATTATACATGTAATTGTCAAAAAATATGAAAATAGAAATAAAATGCAGATACTGGAAACTATTTAAAGAGAGATTATTTTATATATAATATACTGGCGAAATGACCTTTGTTCATAAATTTATGGCATGACGCTGTATATCATGCGCACCTTGATATATTTATTGGCTATAAAGAAAAAAATCCTGAAATGACCGTTAGAATCTCAGACCCTGAACAAAATTATAAAAAGCCGAAAATGAATGTGCATTGAAAACTCGGTCATGTAATTTTACGGTACGCTTAAAATAAAGACGGTATATTGTATTCATTCTAAGTGTTATTATCAAAAGAAAAGTAATTAAAAATAAAAGTTATAATTATATGCTCCTATTAAATATTTAAGTGTCTGTTCAATATTCAGTAGAAGTTATTCGTTATTAATATTATGTAAATTATGTTTGATGTCGATAAATACGCACTTCATTGAAATATCAGTCTATAAATTATCAAGATATTAAATTACGACATTCAAAGGCATCGTAAAATTTGACAGTGATATATTACCAATTTTATCTTCATTGAAGCTTACCTATGTTTTAATTCACCTAATCAAGTAAAGTCTATCGTACGCTCATGGATTCGCACTGTTGATCGCCAAAAGGGCTAACTGCGAAAAGATAAACTGTCTGCCGAAAAAAAAAAACAAATAATAATCAATTGGCGAAACTGACTGGCGACAAAAATTTCTCCTGGCGAAAATGCTGCAGTAGTTTGTATTATGATATCCATTAGGCATTCTATTTTAAGATGCTTTCTGTCGAACTAATGTCCAATACTTAATACTAATTAGACATTTTATCATGGGCGTATGATCGCAAGGGGTCGTATCACAATACGTAAGTCCAGTTAACAGCATCTAATATTACCAAAGAAATACTAGTATATTCTTTTAATAGGACTTTCTTCCCAGAATTTTCATGTACATGAAGTTATTTTCAAGCAAACTATATTATAAACCATTATTGAAAGAAAATGATTAAAGATGTGTTCAAAATTGCAGAGTTTGATCTTGCCAAAGAGAAAATAATTCTGAAAAGTGATTTTTCAAAGTTATTTAAATTAAAATATATTACATTTGAAGGATCAAATTAATGTTCATTGTATTTTGATGAGGTAAAATTGCTGTTAATCTATTTTTATTATTATGATTATCGCTATAATTAAATTATCATTAATATCATTATCATAATAATCATTGATAAAACTATTATTAATATTATTTATTAATATTATTATTACTCTAATCATCATTATCATTATCATCATCATCATCATCATCATCATCATCATCTGCTTTTCATATTTTGTTAGTGTTTAAATGGGGCATTAGCTGTGTTTTTTTTAAATGAAGTCCACCCCTCAGGAATGTTAGATAGTATTCTGGAGCATGACACAGTGACTCCCTATCACCAATTATATCTAAAACTAATTGATGACATTTTCAGGAAACTTGATCATTTCAGCTAAATCGAGGTTTCCATGTAACATTTACGATGGGTGTGGCATGCTAACAGGGGCACTGACTCGTTCCGGACACCTGGCCCTATCCCATTTTGATTCGCCATTGTTCTTCTTGTTGACACCATTGGTATATCTATCTTTTCATTGAGCTTGACCTTTTCATCGAACTTGACCTTTTAACCGAACTTGACATTTTCACTTAACTCCAGATATTTCCATTGGACATTTGCGACGGATTTGGCATGCTGGCAGGGGCCACTAACTCCTTCCGGACACCTGGTTCTATCCCTTTTGGAATTCCCAATTGTTCATGTTCAAACCAATTGTATATCTACTTAGTTGAATTCTAATTGACTTGAGTTTCGATTATTCATTGGTACTTCTTCATTTTTACTTACTACTTTTTTTTAATCTTAATAAATTTATTTAATATTATGACAACGTGGAGATAATACCTCCGCAGAGGCCCTCCGTATATTCCCAACCAGCGGTGTCACAGTAAGTGTCGGCACGTTAAAGAACCCTCAATGCTCAATGGCCGTAAGTGCCGAGCATAGGCCAAAATTTGAAGCCCTTCACCGGCATTTGGTGACGTCTCCATATGAGTGAAATATTATTGAGTGGGACGTTAAACAACAATAAACAAACAAACAAACAAACAAACTCTCTATTTGTATATGAATACCTTTCTGGACCTGACATTATTTTCACAAATTATAACAGGGATATACGATTTTTTTTACCTCTGTATAGCTCTTTTTTGTTATTCTACATTAAGTACAAGTAGTAAAATCGAGGAAAAAACTGTATTCACAGGTAACGCCCCTTTAAGTCTCGCCAAGAATACCTCATACGTTGAATACCCAGGCAAGTGGAATAAGACAGGAGAACAATCATGCTTTAGGAAATACTAGAGTTCATAACCGTCTTATTTGGATACCCCCATACTGATGCTTTCCTATGTAATATCATACTTGAAATATATAAATATGTAAATTAAAACAAAACAACCAGCAAATTTAATTAGCGTAAATGATACTAGCAAAGGACGCATTGGTATTAAAATACAGAAATACTTGTATGTTCATAAAATTGTATTTACACAAACTGAACCTTCGACGGAAATTCGTGCTCGCAGTTACCCCGGGTGAGATAAACACGCGCTATATTTTGACCTGAAGATAATTATATATACATGCCTATATGTGTGTATGTGTGTTACTTAAGTAGAGAAGTACACATTGTACATGTATGCACAAGGCAGCCATGTCACGTTTGATCCTAAAGCTTATCTAAATGTTAGGTGATAGCGTTGTAACATTGGTATTGATACACAGCTATGAAAAATGTAGATCAACTTTTGATATCAGCGTTTGAATCTGTATCTTGTTATGAGTCAAACGCTGGTGTACAATAGTGCTAATATAAACTATGCTATTGAATGCCATCATTATTGCCCTGTTGCCATAGAAATAAAAACATAAATACAAGTTTACCTTTTCATCCCTAAATATCGAAATGAAATGCTTTATCCTATTGTTTAGACCAGTTTATTGTGGTCTGTAGGGTTGAAAGAGTTTTTAATTAAGTTAGCGGTGTCCTTTAATTTGACATTTAGATATATCGACGACGTTTTGTCAATTAATAATGACAATTTCCATACATATGTCAATGCGATATATCCCAGCGAACTAGAAATTAAAGATACAACAGAATCAAGTACACACGCTTCATACTTAGACATTTTACTTAATATAAACACAGACGGGGAATTAGCAACTAAGCTATACGATAAACGCGACGATTTCGGCTTTCCCATCGTAAATTTTCCACATTTAAGTAGTAATATCCCTCAGTCACCTGCATATGGAGTTTATATTTCACAAATGATCCGATATGCCAGGGCGTGCACAACATATGAAGATTTCATATACAGAGGTAAACTACTCACTGACAAATTATTGACACAGGGATATCGAAAACCGCGTTTAATGTCAACGTTCCGCAAATTTTATGGTCGGTATAATAGTCTTGTTTGCGACTACTCTGTTTCACTAAGTGAAATGTTCAGTTGCCTTTTCGTTGGCGGTTGTTGAGACTTCTGTACCAATTGTGACGAGGATACACTCCTCACGTGTTTCATTGGACTTGACTGTGGACTCACGGCTGGTGTGACCGGTCGACAGGGGATGCTTACTCCTCCATGGCACCTGATCCCACCTCTTGGTTTCCAGAGGTCCGTGTTTGTCCATTTTTACCGGATTTGTGTCTGTGTCCTGGACATCCTGTTGATTTGTGCTTTGGTATCTGAGATTTTTATATTTTAAAGGAACAAAACTCTTAACTAGTCAAACTTATTTCAAAGAAGGGTCAATCACAAACACATGAAATTATACTTTCTTTGGAATTTATAACGTAATCACAAACATATTTGTACACGTAATTACAGATTCATGAATGATCTACGCACTGCCATTACAGAGCCTTCCACGTAAAACGTGCCAAAGTTCTAATTACGAACATGCCTCTTTTTACAAATACACGACTTCCATTAAATTACGCGTTAATCTAGTAATATCTTACAAATGACAAATTCGTTTTCGGAATCTGAAGTAATTAAGTCACGATTAGAGACAACAACAGGATTTAATAAATAACCGTGGTATACTTATTACATAAGGTGTGTAACTATTTAGAATGAAATATACACATGACGCACAAATTATTCCATCTACATCGCTGTGACAGTACGAAAATAGAAGACACGGAATCCTAAGAGGAGAGAGAGGGCCTCTGTGGCCAAGTGAATTGAGCATCGCGCTTTGAAACATGAAAACACTTCTAATAAGCGCAAGTTCCAGCCTCACTTGAACCTAGGTTGATTTTTGTTAGAATATTTGCCAGTTTACATGCGGAAGGGTGGTGGGACCACCCCCCCCCAACTCCCCGAGTGCATTGTAACTGGGTTCTCTACTCTGCAATTAAAAACTGGCCGACATTTGATGATATAACTGAAAAATAGTTAAGTGTGGCGTAAAGCACTTCAAAATTCAAATTCTTAGCAGGGGATTATCACACATTACAAATACCAAATTTGTTTTGTATTGTTTAAGTTTCAAAATGGCTAGGTCCAGGACGACAGAAAACTATGGAATTTCAGATAAAATATCTATCATAACCCCGTGATGCGACCTAAAATGAGGGAAAATCGTATAAATGAGTTATAGAGATGACACCTTTTGGAAATGGTCAATTCGTATATAATATATGATGGTGATTAATGTTTTTGCTTGTTTTCATTTAAAATTACACGGCGGGTGTTGTGAACCTCAAGCGTTCCACGTTCAACACAGGACACTTTCTCTACAGCTTTTTATCATGTTCAACTTACAAAAATTCCTGTATACTAATCCATAAAATACTACTGGCATCTCATAGAGTGGACATTTCTTAAAGTGCAATGCACCTTGCTAACTTTGTAAACTGGACTGTAATCTGAAGATTTAAATAATTACATTTTTCTGTTCGGCATTCATTTCCTGTCATTTACCATTCAACTTAAATACATGTATAAGAAACACAGTCATAATATTCAATTGATGCAATTCTTTGAATCAAACTGAGTTTTTATAGTATATGTTTTTATCCCAAATATTTTATGTACCGTAGTAAAAAATAAAACTTTAATTTAATTATTACTATGGATGGGAACCATTTTTGTGTTAGCGTACGACTGACTGTAAAACTCTGTATAACCATACTCCGCATGCTGTCATCTCATATAAATTTCGGCATCCTGTTTCATAATGTATGTGTGTGACGTAGTAATCATTGTTTAAATATGTACAAATAATTTCTGCTTAGCTTGCATGAAGTGCAGTCATCCAATCGTATGAGGCTATCCTGTCAGCCAATCATATGAGGTTATCCAGACAGTCAGCCAAACATTTAAGGTTTCCCAAACAGCCAACCGTACATATGAGGTTATCCAAACAAACTTTCATACTTTGCATTTTCCCTTTGTACATGAAAGAAACAAAAACATAATAACCGAAATCATTTCATTAGTATTTATATACAATAAAAACATTACTGTATTGAGAATAAAGGAAATAAGCACACAACGATACACTGGTAAGAAAAGTAGAATAATCATATATGAATAAAAATTTACCCTCTTTCACAATAGCTTAAGCCAGTTTGATGGAAGGGTATTTCTTAAGTGTAAATAAAGGGGTGAGTGCGATAAAAATGTTTTCGATAAAAAAAATGGTTAAAGGTCTCTTAGGCATCAACCAAATGTTTGCATTGAAAAACTGCCAGTCGAAGTACAGAAGTTGAACCAATATTCATATCCTGATGAAGAATGAATCATTTAAATAATTATCATTAACAAAATTATGCCAGACATACCATTTTGCAAAAGAAAAAGCCAGACAAAATATCAAATACTGTCTATCATTTATATCTAGTGACGACTTAATTTCGTGTTTTTACATTTTCAGACATAATCACAATATAAAAATTCACGATTTTAAAAGTACAAAATACTTTAATTTTGCAAATGTGCAACGCAACGTTAATATTGAATATGTGTATTAATGGAGGCATATACGCCACCGGTACGATGCAATGATTTTCATATTAATAGTATGTATTTATTTCTATTTTCAAAAGTCAACCTCTTTGAATTAAGAATTATCCATGCAATAGTGCGCATACTAAACATTTTGTAAAATACTTTTTATAATCACACACTACACGTTAAATTCATAGACATAATTTATAAATACAAACATTATACAATATAGATGTTTGAATTAAAACACAAACAGGTAGGTGTGTTCGGGAATTCACTTGAAAATCAATCTCTGAAAACTGGAAATGAAAGTAATTTACAGCAAAGTAGAAAAGCCTTAACATTTACCTTGTGTTAACACACTGAACTCAGTCCTAAAGTGCATCTACGAATCTCAAACAACAAAGTGAAATATATACAATTCTGTAGTGACGTCACTATTTCCAATATTTTACTACATCATACACTTGTGTCAAATATATGACTTCGCACGTGTATCGTAGATCCTAACAGCCCTGTGATTGGTCAAAATATTTAACCAGTTCATCTGTATTTGAAGGTACTTTTTCGTATCAAATTAATGAACACGTTTGATATATATTAAATGTGCCGTGGCCATACATGTATATACGATCCTATACTTAGGTAACTTTAACAAAAGAACGGGAATCTCCCAAACATTGACCCACAACTAATCCATTATGTGTTGGTTTGACATCCTATGTTACAGGGCTATTAGCTAATAGATGTTTACCTAAAAATAATTTTCAATTTTTCTGCGAAAATAAAGATAGGTTCAGTGTGGAATGCATATACAAATAGTAAGGCTGAATTAATCGATTGCAAGTGAATAAGAGTTCAATTTTGACTTTGATAAAGAAAGTTCCTTGGTTTATAGAAGTGAAATACTTAGATATTAATTATACTGAAATGAAAGGTTCCATTTTCTCAATCTACTGCTATCATATAAAATATTCCAAATCGGGATTTTCACATGTCAAAATCACATTCATTACCCAAGTTTCTCCATGGACTGGAATTAAAATACAAAGATAAAATGAATTTGATCTGAAGTTAAACATTCACTTGGTCGACTTTAATATACCATACTTACTGGAAATCAATGCAGAATTGTAGTCATTTTTGTATAATTATTTTATTTGATAAATGACAAATAAGAATGGTCCACACGTATTTAATATTTCTCTGATCTTCCAACATAACACAACAACATAATACATCGAGAGATGTTTCTAAGATACCAATGGCCTTCTGGTACGATTCATGATTAACCCATCCACCCTTTAACTATATTTAGACTCACCCATTACAAAGATAAGTTAAGTCCACTGACTGATTTCAAGAGTGTGTGAATTAACATATAAATTCTACGATAATTATACATGCGATAGTGTTCACATCTGAATTATGACAGTAAACCATTCTATTTATAGATTTGGGTAGGTCGAAATGTGACCACAGGAATTAAAGAGTTATGATAAAAATACTCTATAATCAACATCAGTCACTTAGTTCAGAAAAAAATAATGTAATACTTTTTAAAAATCCTCTGTTGACCAACTTGACCTCAATGCAGAAATAACACACTGCTAGTTATATTTGTGCCAATGGTGTTTTATGCAATGCTCTCCTATACTTCAGTTATATATTGATGGCCAGCAGTTAACCCATTTACCCCTTAAGACACATTTGGACTGACCAAAGTCATTGATTTACAGAAGAGTCCA
This sequence comes from Atrina japonica, assembly GCA_030159075.1. NCBI lineage: Eukaryota > Metazoa > Mollusca > Bivalvia > Pterioida > Pinnidae > Atrina > Atrina japonica. The sequence continues at coordinate 249,286 of BROG01000573.1, read as the reverse complement.
TTGGTTTTAGGATTTGATGAGTTAATGGAGAGAGAGAGAGAGAGAGAGAGAGAGAGAGAGAGAGAGAGAGAGAGAGAGAGAGAGAGAGAGAGAGAGAGAGAGAGAGAGAGAGAGAAAACCTGCCCCAGGTGCCAAAAAACATTAGAATTACTTAAATGTAAAATTTTTACTCAAATTTGGCAAATCCTGAAATCTGATTGGCTAAGCAGGTAAAGTTGAGAATGTTCTCAGACTTGAGTAATTTGTTTAGGTTTTATGGTGCCAGGCCCTGGTTACAAAGTACCCAGCATGGGACCACTAGCCATCTCACAAAAAATTGTCATCTTTCTAACAGCACAGGGTGACTTAAATGTTTACATATTTGACACAGATAACACCATTTAAAATTCTAAATTCTTCTAAAGCTAAGATGGCAATCTTTTTACAGTGGTTACTCCAAGGCGGATTTTGGCTAGATGTTAAGAAACATTACTGGGCCTTGCCTGATACCACTATCTCTTTAGAAAACTAATTTTAAAACTGTAGCTCAACTGATGAAGTCTAATTGACAGAAATGATCGTCTTGAGCATTATAAGTTTGGTATCATGTTTATAATATTTACAGCATGATGCCTTAACCAATCAATCACCAAAGAGTTGCAAAATGTAATATAATATTTATTATGAGACTATTTGTGCATGAATATGAAATTCAAAGCTATTTTGAATGATGAACTATGAACAATGTGACAAATTTTCTTTACTTAAGTAAATCATGTGTCGCAAAGTTATAAAAATTAAAGAACCCTCTAATTGCTTTAAACAACACAATGGTACATGTACATTTTTCACATAAGTATTGCAAAATAACAGGCACATAACAGGCACAACCAGCATAAATAAGGATACTACATAAAAATAATAGATACCAAAGTATTCATCTTTAGGGTGTCAAGGAGAAAAATATAAAATCTGGTGAATATTGGACAAACACAGACCACTGGAAATCCAGAGGTGGGATCAGGTGCCATGGAAGAGTAAGCATACCCATTGACTGGTCACACCTGCTGTGAGTCCACAGTCAAATAAAACTGAATAGATTTTCATCAAAATTACAAATAATTGGGTCCATGATCAACACACAATCTAACACTTTCATAAAAATTACTGTCTTAAGTGTCTAACGTTTCTAACTCAAAAGTTGTAGTGAGAAGATCTTTTTAAAATAACACAATTAATTAACATGGAAAAAGACAATACCTTGAATGCGAGCACAGCTCGTTGTTTTAAAAAGACATTACATTACACTGAAAAACATTTTTCCAGAGTTTTTCTGACATAACAAGAGCAACAGCACCTGCTTACATAAATCTTTTATACTATGTACAAAAATGTTATAACAATCAAAGGCTTAATTTTTAAAGCCTTTTGTCTTGGTTTATAATTTGACATATTATCTCTTACATCCACAATAAACCTAAAATGAATGTATGACCCTAAAAAATTATTTCGCTTTAATGTCTCAACATCCTTTAATTGTAACTTTTGAAATGATAATGAATGATGTGATTTTAAACTGGAGCAAACCTTAAACTCCAAAACAATGATTTTATATAACAAGAATTGCGCATTCTACAAATAAAACAAACATACATTTGAAAAACAAACTATAAACCTAGTCTAATGATTAAATATGTAAACTGACTAAGACAAACGGTGTATGGAGAAGGTAAAAGTGAAAGAAGATCTTAAATGAATTAATAGAATTTATGCAATTTAAGGGATCTGGAGCCCAACATTAAACATTTATGATGTTTCACTATTTTCATTTGATTCAAATCAAAGACTGTACCTTGTCATACTTTGATAATTATTTTGTTGAAAATCACACAGTGGTCAACCCATTTTAACAGCCACCTGTACATAGCAAGCACTGGGTAAATCAAATGCCCTTAACTGTATTAAACTGATTTTTTGTATGCACCTGTACAATGTTACTCAACAAGGTCACTATTGTTCTATTCTACCATCAGGTGCTAATCACAGACTTTTTCATGGTAACTGCATGATTATATATATAATGAATATTTTATATCATAATGTAATAAAACATATTATATCTGACATTATCTTGTGTACACGATATTGTGTTTGCCATCCAACATAAGCTATGCAATTAACTCATCAACCCCTGAAAAGCAATGGACTCTTCTGTAAATCAATAACTTTGGCCAGTCCAAATGTGTCTTTAGGGGTCAGTGGGTTAATGTGGACAAACCAATAACGATTTCAACATTCACTATAAACATATAAACAAGGCCAATGCAATGTACCCCGCACCCTACTTTATAAAGGCAGGGTATAAACAATAAATACAACAATAGTTTATAAGAAACACTTAAAATACATGTAAATGCTAAAAGTAAAAGATGACTAGGAAATATAGACAAAACAAACCCATTCTAGTATCCTATAATAAAATAAATATGGACGGATATGATGCATCTTAAAAGTCCCAGAATTACAACCATAATTGAGCCTTGTGTATCTTATAAGTTTCCAAATTTACTCAAGCTCACCTTTCATTTTATTTATTCATTTTTTTACAGGAAAATTGTGTGTTTCACAAAACTTTATGTGATTAATGAAAAATAATAATATATTTCCTATTCACTCAAATCCAGAAGTCTTATGAATGACTATACAGTCAAAATAATGAAATGAAAGTTGACTTTCAGTAAATTTGGTGACTACGGCCCAGGTCCTGAAATCATTAACAAACTTACAGTTAATAACTGTTATTATATACCTTAAATGAAAGCTCAGCTGTACATTCATTGTTTCCACTAATATGGGAATTAAATTCATGTATAAAAGCAAAAATCACTGAAAAATTTATGAAAGTATGATAGTCTTAAATAGAAAAGCATATATATAAAAGCATATTAGAATACAGTAAAACCTCTTTATAATGCACCGCGTTTCATACGCCACAATTTCAGAAATTCCACTTTTCCAATTTTCCCTATAATTTCAATTAAGGTTTCCCTCAACCTATCGCCAAGCACCTTTATAGTGCCAAATTTGGGCTGAACAAATGATGTCAGTTTAACGAGGTTTTTCTGTAGTGTATACTAGCCAATACTCCGTAAAATTTATAAAAACATTGAGACGATTACTATTTATATATGTTGATTCATTCAACTTCGATTTGAAAATCATTTATAATTATTGGGGCTCAAAGACAATACATTTTGTACAAGGCCTTAGATATCTGTTGCACTTATGTTCTGAAGTAATTGCACTGTAAGAATACTGTATAGGCTACCTGTATGTTTCCCTTTCATTTATTTTTTCACTATTGTTTTCCTTTCTGTCCTTATTTGAGAGTAAAATGAAAGCGAAATTTTTAAGCTAAATAATTAAGGTACAGATATATATATATATGCCATACATGTGACTTAAGTGATTTTAAGACATTGAGAATGTTTTCTTTTCATTATTTTTTTTTTGGGGGGGGGGGGGGGGATTTTGAATATTATTTTACGCCACACTCAACCATTTTTCAGTTTTATGATTGCGGCCAGTTTTCATTGGTGGAGGAGAAAACCCAATTACAAAGGAACCCAGGAAAAGAACACCAGCCTTCCGCAAATAAACTTTCTCACAAAAATCAGCATAGGTTCCTGTGGGACTCGAACCTGCACTGATCAGAAGTGAGAGACTTCATGGTTCAAAGCACAATTCTCTAACCTCTAATTCTGTTAAACATGTTAAAAAGGGAAAAGTTTTCAAGGTACAAATGTATACAGTATTGTAATACCTGTACAAGTTTTTACTTAAAGACTGGTACACAAAAGATCTGAAAAGGGACAGTTACAATTTTTTTGTTCTTGGTACCAACATTGATAACCAAGTAGTCAGAGCATTACGTTTTAGACACTAGACTTTCCCAACACTGGTTTAAAATTTCAGCTATCTCAAATTTCGGATATCATTAATTATAATGAATTAATAGGAACGGTCCCTTGAATTTTGAGATAATGAGTTTCCACTTCATTTAAAAAATAACGAAAAAATTAAGAGCTACAAGTAGTCAAGTAAACATGTAATGTATAATGTATGCCAAAATAGTGCAAATAAATAAGAAGTTCAAACTGTGTTTTATAACACTTTTAACATAATTTTAACAAGAAAGCTAGGACTGATAATGACATTGATCCAGTTTGATTTCTCTGCATGTACCGTTAATACAGTTTAACCTTTAACCTGTATTAAGCGGTCAACCATCAAGTTCTATGTCACCTTCTCCCTCAAAATACTTTTTTTTTTTCAAGTTATATTTTGGACATTTTACACATTATTTTTGGAGAGCTTTGTGACTTGGTTCTAATTCTAAATACTTTATAAAAGCTACATCCTAATTAAATCTAATCTATGATTGCAAAAACAAGACATCACTACCTTAAATTGCTGAAAATATTCTCCAGTAGGAAGAATAAGTACACACAGACCAAAAACATCCTCAAACATTCACACACACACACACACACCCACCTAAACACATACACACACACCGATCTAAACACACACACACCTAAACACACACATACTTCAAAGCCCCTTTCCCAGATTCACGGATGATATGCTGGATCTGCTGGATCGTCAATCTGTGACAGTCTGTGACAATCCGCCATCATTGTGTATGAACTGTGTATGCAGCCGGCGACATACGGGACCATCCGACTGATCCAGCAGAAAATTAAACATGCTTAATTTTTTGAGTCGGACCTACACAGATGAAAATTGAGTTTGTATTGATCCGTGTACATCCTTATTACAACCGAGAAGTCTGTGTAGGTACCAATGTATCTGTGTAATATCCAGGGTCATCCGTGTACTATTTGTTTCTACGGAAGAACATGGATGTCTACGGATATAAACGGAGTGTACCTGGAAGCTACAGGTGTGAAAGATCATGATAATCTGTGGGCGTCTGTGTAAACACCGGATATCTCCATGAAACAACCACGTAAAGACCATCATAAACTGTAATCTTCTGTGCATGCCGTGATCACTCCGGCACAGTCTGGTGGATTCCTAGGCAACGTCCGGGTAGCCACAGTGATTATCCGTAGAGAAACCAGCATTATCCATGTCAGCATTGTGTTATGACCACATTGACACCGGTAACACGACATCACAACCCTAGGACGCCCAATGATAAAAATGTTTAATCCGTGTTGATTTGGTGTCTCAACCACGAATGTGTGAAAGGGGCTTAACAAACACACAAACTTTAACAAACACACAGGCATATACAAAAACACCCCCCACACACACACACACACACAAACACAGGCATATACAAAAACACACCCCCCCCCCCCCACACACACACACACACACACACACACACACTGTATATATAACGTATATATATACCTTACACCTGATTAATAATTTCCCTTCCGTTGAATTTTTACCTTTTTGGGCTTTAAATGTGATGGTGAATTTCAAATGATACAAAAAATGTTTGATACTATATACACATTTTTGAAGTTACCTTGATAAACAAAACTACAGGGTATTGATAACAGGAATAATAAATGATTAAAACATGATTAAAGGCCAAACCAAAAAAAGACAAACAAATGTGAAATATCACAGGTGTAAAGTAACTCTAGATATCTCATTAAGTTATACGTGCCGAGGACAAAGTAATATTTGTATTATATAAACACTATGCCTAATATACAAAAATACAGGGTCATACCAGAAGTTTATGAATAAACGTCATTTTTCTATTACATGTACTTTCTATGTAAAATGGTCTTCTTTAAGTAGTATTCAGTGACTTCAAATTTTAAGTTTATTTTTATAATGTTTTTTTTTTTTAATTATATTTAAAATACAAACAGCATGTACAGATTAACCTTATAACATTTTTTTTTATTTGAACCTGGTGGTTAATTAGGTTGTTACATACATTTATTCTTGCCTGAAGACTTTTGTAACATCATTTTCTTTTTTGTTCTCACTAAATTACTCCAAGAAAACACTTGCTGTACTGAAAAAATGTTGTATCTCAGAATTTTAGTATCAGAGAATAATAAGTGATTATAAGAAGAAACTACATTGATTGAACTCTAAGAAAATGATATTTTAAACAAAATTTTAAACAAAATGGTAAAAAAAATACAAACCGTACATAGGAGAATCATTTTTAAAAAGACAATTTTGCATATTTTGGGAAAATGATGTTTGTTCATAAACTTATGGCAATCTACTGTAACAAAGCAGAACTATCACATTTAATACTCATTGAGACTATTACAATAAGAGTAATTTTTGACAGGTTTATCACATACACATGGATCACATCTTTTTACCAAATCGTCAACTATGTGAGCACCTCTTTATACAGGACACCTGTATATAAAGGCCATTTTCTTTTTTAAAATAAATGGAATCATGACTGGAAATTAAAATGAAAACCAGTTCACATGAAAATCCAGGATGTACCAGAATGATCAGATGTAATTGCTTTCTCTCCCTAAAAGGACATAAGCTGTGTTTACCCCCCAACATTATTTTCTAATCTTAATAGCTGTACTTGATGTACAATAACAAATAAGAGTTATACACAGGCATAAAAAAAATCTTATATTCTTATATATTTTGTGAAAATAGGCTCAGGTCCAGTGTGGTATTAATAAACAAATAGTTTAAAAATTCTTGAAGGGGCATTGGCTTGGTTTTTTTATTTTTAATTTTTTCCCCACCATTTTTACTACTTAGATGGATATATATATATATATTTATATATATATATATATATATATATATATATATATATATATATATATATACAGGCATAAAAATTCTTAAATTCAAATACTCGAGGAGCCCAGTTTGGCAATTATTTGTTTAGCAGTGATTCATTCCACTTCATTATTTGTACATACATACAACACACTGGACTTGTACTAATTTTTCACAAAATATATAGGAATATAAGAATATTTATGCCTGTGTATATCTCCTTATTATCTGCTATTGAAGTAATAAAAAACAAAAACATTTTTGGGGGAAACACAGACAATACCCCATTAAAATAAAAGGCGATTCAAAGGAAGGTGATTTTCATGAAAATTATGCATTACACTTAGTCAGGGAAAAAATTATCCTAGTTCACTGCCTTTTGTCGTCCATACATATTCAATATCTGACATGACATCAGAAATATCAAATGATAAACATATAGATTCATTTTTACATACTTTTGCTACCTTTTCATTAAATTTATACTTCTTGATTTTTTTTTCTCCCTGATGGTTAATTTTTTTCTGTTTTGATACTTTGGTGATTGTTTCTCATTCTAGGCATTCCTCCACTCTTATATTTGGCCCGTGAACATGTAGCGTATGCACTATTCCACTTTTTCTTTTCCCACTGCTCTCAGCCTGTATATACGCCGAATGTCCCAAGATATCGAAATTGATCGCTGAGCCACCGTCCAAGAATTCAGACTAAAATAAAATGATGAATTATGCTTTTGAATAACAATCACATCTATCATTGTTTAGATGGATATGTAAAGTTTTAGAGCAGAGTTTTTCTGAGCTGGAGGGCAGAAAGGCTTTTTCGGTTACCAAATATAAAAAAAATTCTACCAGGGGTAATGAAATTCGTAAATATACCAAGGCGCTGCCAAAGCTTAAAGGGGATCACCTAATATCCCAACAAATCTACCAAACCCCTGACGAGGCCTGAAAGGGATCACCTATTATCCCATTAAATCTACCTTATAAAGCCTGTTAGGGATCACCTAATATCCCAACAAATCTACCAAACCACTGACAAGGCCTGAAAGGGATCACCTAATATCCAATCAAATCTACTAAACACCTAATAAAACCTGTTAGGGATCACCTAATACTCCAACAAGTCTACCAAATCCCTTATAAAGCCTACTAACAAAATATCTTTAGCGGTCTTTTGAGAACAAGCAGACAGTGTGAAAAAATGAACCCTCCCCTTGCCTTTTTGCAATCTAAAAAAAGTCATAAAAATTCTGTCACAAAAGTATTGCTTTCCCTAATCATAAGTAAAATACATATGATTAAAAGAAATTCACATAAAATTCAACAAAAATGAGAAAATCTGAATGCACCAAAAATGAATTTCCAGTTGCTACTAAAATCAAGCTTAAAACATGCATCCATCTTGATCAATCTGATATAGGCCTAATCACTTTTTTTTTTTTTCAATTCATGAAGTAGTTCTGAAGAAGAAGCTTTTCCATGAAGGTTACCCTTTGAGACATATTTTACACCACCCTGGATCCACCCCTGATTACAAACTATGAATATGACATATAACATTCAAATTCAAGCCTTACAAATAATTGACATTCAGAAACTGGAAACTGTGATTCATCAGACCACAAAATAACACGGGAGCAATTGATTGTTCAGGTTACATGGAGGTTATGACAGACACAAATCACATACCCCCCCTTTACATTCTCAATGATATTCATCTTTTTATTTGAAAATATAACACATCATATTTAATAGAATTATGTATATTTTAAGTATTCATTATTGCTATCATAACCTGTAGGTTATGGTCATTCCCTTTTAGCATAACCTGTAAATGGGTTATGACAATTTCTGTTATTTTGTGGCCTGAATCATGTTTGTATACTTCCCCGGAATCATGTTTGTATACTTCCCCTGAATCATGTTTGTATACTTCCCCTGAATCATGTTTGTATACTTCCCCTGAATCATGTTTGTATACTTACTAAAGTTTCTACCATCTCTCCGTGGACCCAAACATTTAATGTATCTTTTTCTGCAATTGTAAAAGTAAAAATCTTATTTCAAATTACATAAAGAGATGACACCAGGTGTAATACACTAACTCCCAAAAATTCAATCTCTAGGCCACTGTTAAACAAAATGTTTGTTTGATGTTGTCTGTCCATGCCTTCCAGGTGTGGGTAGGTAGGTAAATCATTATCAAGAAAGGTATGTTTTAATAACTGTCTCATTCTCTGTAGGCTATACATTTTTAATACAATGTTATTTCTGGCATATACAATCAATGTGAAGAAAGGTTGATATATGTATCCATGTATACATTATTAGCTCACCTGGTCTGGGGAAGAGCTTCAAGTTTGTGATTCAACCATGTAAGCAACATTTTAAAGAAACAAGTACCAGTAAATAAAGATTGGTTGATGGAACTGAACTGAAAAAAAATCTGGATACAAAGAATGTGAAAAAAAAAATAAATTGGACAGCATCACTTTGGATGGGTATAGGCAGGCAACATCAATCAATTAAAATTTTAATTTTAGGCCTTAGTGTCGGAGATAGGTTTAGCTGTTTTAAGCAATGTGCAATGGCTACAAGATATCAAATAATTTTGATTAATAACAATATTACAGTTACATTGTAAACCTGTATATAATGACCTCCTTAGGGACACAAGAAAACCTGTCTTTATAGGGAGGTGGTCTTTATATAGAGGTTGATTTGTACACAAAAGGTACTATTGGGGACAACAAAAAATTATCTTTGTGACCAGGTGGTCTTTATACGCAGGTGGTCACTAAAGCAGGTTTTACTGTATACCTTTCGTAAGCTTCAATTTAAAGTTGTAGACAGAGGGAGATATGTAACTGCCTAGGAAACTGGACTCACATTTAAAACTGTAAATACTTAAGTCTTTCAAAATACATCCAGAACCTTACATAAGAGACTATTTCACTAATCACTGGGATTTTCCACACTCATTTCAGAATTGGGGCTAGCCCTTTTGAATTGGGAATTTTGGTAAATTTTCATTGAAGTTGGGAAATCTAAAAATACACAAAACTATGTGAAAGTACAAAAATCTCTTCAAATTCAATTTCATTTTAATTCTATTAGGAAATTTGACTGCAAATTGTGAAAAAATGCATTGTTCTTGCATTGGAAATTGGGCCTTATTTCGGCCCCATAAGACAAGGTAGAAAGTCCCTGAATTAGGCCACTTTGACAGATTTTTAAATATCATGGCCCATTTTATCGAATAATTTGTCTGAATTGTAAGTCTTAAAGCAATGTCAGCTGTTGTCAGTGCAAAATTTGACATGCATATTTTATGCAATATTTTATCTAATTTATATCCCAGAGAGATGACACCTGGTGGTTAAAAGAACAAATGCCTGTGTATAATTACAATAAACTTGCCGAAGGTAGCTGGTGGTATATATTCATTCAAATATGTTTATATTACATGTATATAGAAGGACATAAGATATATTGACTATTCCCGAAAAAAAAATGTGATTTACAATTACAGTAAAGCATTCAACTGGTATAAATACACAGATGTGCAAGGGTAAATTGGGTTTCAAATAAATGAAGTAAAGTCAAAATTCTGTCCTCAATACCAGGCCTTTTTCAATAGTTTATATGGGGCTGAAATTTGGCCCCTTTCCCAATGCAAAATGCATGTATCTTTCCCAAATTGATGAAAATAATTCCCAATTTGGTGTTCAGGCCTTGGCCATAATGAACAAAAAATAATAATGTAAGGAGAAATGCATTAAAAAAAGAGATTCCATTACATTTAGATTTCCATGTGTGCACATAATTTGAGTAAATTCCTTTTGCTTGTGTATAGCTCTTATTTGTTATTTTACCGTACATCAATTAAGTGCAAGTAGTAAAACTAGAAAAATAAAAAAAATTAGGATTATTCAACACCATGGTTTTCAAAGAGTGGCCTCATAAGCCCTGTGCTCTTCTATACGAATGTTGTCTCAAAACAGGTCAAAACACATTTCCATATTGATAAGCGCCCATCTGCCTATATTTCACATTTACCACCACTGATATCGACAAAGACCCAATAAGCGCCCATCTGCCTATAGTTCATATGCCTATAGTTCAGATTTACAAACTTATTTCTACACACCACTGAGTATCTTTTCTAGCCACTTGACAAAGACCCAATAAGCGCCCATAGTTCATATTTACCTTATTTCTACACACCATAGTATCTTTTCTAGCCACTTCAAAGATTTACTAACTAGTTCAGATTTACAAACTTATTTCTACACACCACTGAGTATCTTTTCTAGCTAGCTGACAAAGACCCAATAAGTGCCCATTTCTGCCTAGCTAGTGACAGACCCAATTTACTAATAGTTCAGATTTACTAACTTTTCTACACACCACTGAGTATCTTTTCTAGCCACTTGACAAAAGACCCAGTAAGCACCTTATTTCTGCACAACACTATATCTTTTCTAGTTCAGATTTACTAACCTATTTCTACACACCACTGAGTATCTTTTCTAGCTAGCTGACAAAGACCCAATAAGCGCCCATCTGCCTATAGTTCATATTTACTAACTTATTTCTACACACCACTGAGTATCTTTTCTAGCCACTTGACAAAGACCCAATAAGCGCCCATCTGCCTATAGTTCAGATTTACAAACTTATTTCTACACAACACAATAAGTGCCCCTGAGTATCTTTTCTAGCCACTTGACAAAGACCCAGTAAGCACCTATCTGCCTATAGTTCAGATTTACTAACCTATTTCTACACACCACTGAGTATCTTTTCTAGCCGACTGATAAAGACCCAATAAGTGCCCATCTCTTTATAGTTCAGATTTACTAACCTATTTTTACACATGACAGAATATCTTATCTAGTCAGCTGACAAAGAGATTTGGACTAAAAAAACGTCATTAACAGTTTAACGTCAGCCCCCTAGCAACAGATAGGTGTTCTACTTCAGCTTTACAACCATGCCTTATGAAAATTACAGTAACCGCTTTATGACAATTTAATTATTGGTCAAAATAAGCGCCCACACCGTTTTCTATTTTTTTTTTTTCTTAGCACCCTGGGCACTTAAAGGGTAGAATACAGTAACTTTTTTTTCAAACAGACAAATTTATAGTCATTTATAGGTAAAAGCATGCTGCAGTTTTAACCTGAATAAAAATCAGAAATAACAGTGAATGACACTCAGGCAATTTTCATATCATTCAAATATTGACGTACCGTATTCGACCCATTAAGCACCCAGGGGCGCTACAAAAATCAGTAAAAAGGGGTTGGTGCTTAATAGAGCCAATTAAAAGTCAAATGGACCTACACAGTTATTTTCTTTGGAAACTTTGTTTTATTTTTAATCTAGGACACCTATCAACATAATTCTGTTGCTGGGGTGGGCTACAGATAAACTGTTACTTACCGTTTTTCAGATCCACATCTGGTTGTTAACCAGCTAGAAAAGATTCTCAATAGTATGTAAAAAGTGGGAGGGGAGTTTATACGGAAGTTGGCACTTAATGGGTCAAATACGATAATTCTAAAATGGCTTTGTTAAGAAATACTTTAAATTTTCCATACCTAAACAAACTCTTATTGGAGTATCTTCGAACATTACATTCCATGCTTTTTGAATTTTTCGCTGATTTTCTGAAAACTTTTTTAGACTTTTGCCATTCACTTCCAGAGTGTATTCATAGGCAAATCCACTTACAGCATCTATTGCAATAGTGCAAGTATGTTTGCCGATCTTGAACGTTTGCTTGCCAACAAGCTTAAACATCCAGTCTTGTCTGTAAACTTCCTGAAAAAAAAAAAGTTTTAAATATATATTTACAGTCATCCAACACTACCAATTCTTAGTCAGCTGTGAAATATACCATAAAAGGGCGTTAACAGCCTGAAACACTCGCTTGACTAAACAATGCAATAACGAAGAGATAGAAAAAACGGATTCAGGAATTTTGTAGCACAGTGGAACCTCGAAGTTTTGTACAGATCCCGATTTTTTTCCTTCATGAATTAAGAAAATTAACTCTTGAAACCTCAAATTTCTTGAAATCTCAAAGTCAATTTGAAGTCTCAATTTATATATTACTTGATATTTCACTCCGTAAACCTCAAAGTTCAAGTAATTACCGGTGAATTGATTAAAAGTCAATGCCGTAAGCCAGACCGACACAGGGATCCTTACCTGTAAAATTAAACAGTAGGTGTTTTGATAACTGGGTGACAAGTAGTTCCTGACCTAATCGAGTACTAACTGACAAGATTGTTAATTAATAAAGAGCTATCAAAATAGAAGAACTATCTAAAGATGCATCAAAGTCTATGATGTCAAGTTCAAGTGTCACAACCAAGTGGTAGTTTAACTTTTAGATCAAGTGATACTGTAGATCACTGATGCAGTAGTGAATGCTATGGCAACATTACATACCTTATACATGTATATCGACGATCGTTTTTATCCAAATCAAATACATAATAAAGATATCGCATTTACACGGTTTTTTATTTTTGAAAATTAGATACAGGGATTGTTTATGGCAAAATTCATACAAATTACTAAAACAAAATCCCTTGTTTTGTGTAGTATTAAGAACCTATATCGGTCAAAATGTCCATTTCCGGAATTCTCAAAACCTCAAACTCTTGAAACCTCAAAGTTTTTCGGTGGTCCCGAGGACTTTGAGGTATCAAGAGTCACCTGTATGTATATATATATATATATATATATATTGGTATCCAACATCATATGATAAAAAGAATCTTTTATGAGTTTTTATTCATATAAAATTTATGATACAAGTTTTGAATTTTCCATTTTGCTTGCCAAATGGCTCACAAAAAGTAAAATTCAAAACTTGTATAATAAATGTGATATGAGCATAAAACTTTGTGACGGATCCTATATTTATTTACTGAAGAAATATCAGTCATTGCATTGCTTCAAAGATAGCATCCCCAATTAAAACATGAGAAGTGCTATGTACTCACAGAAGACCTCATTTGACTGAGGGGTATTGTACACAAAAGCAGGTTGGCCAGTTTTTTTTTCAAGTTTGAATACCGGTAGTGTTACAAGCAACACTCAAGAATTTTTCAGTTATAATGGTGGCAGCCACTTCTGAATGATGCAGGCTACAATGTACTTAGGAGGAGACCAATGGCAAATAACTTTCTCACAAAAATCAGCTTAGGTTCTAGTGGGAATTGAACCTGTGCTGATCAGAAGTGAGAAACTTCGTGGTTCAAAGTGGGATGTCCTAACCACTCAGCCACAGAGGTCCTCAGGTTGACACTGGCTAGTAACACAGGGCATACATCAGGCCTTCTATACTTCCGATTCTGCCTCAACGTTTTTGGACCAAAGTAGTACTCGGAAGAGATCACGTGACAAGATGACGTGTATATCCAAAGTTGAGAAAATGTTTACTGTCCATATCTAGTAGATCGTCTACCATCATGATTTCCATCTCTTTACCTTTTATTTTCAAGGATGTCCTATTTTCAATTAAGTGGAACATGTTACCATTACTTCTGGAACAACTCTGTTGCATTTTTTTTTAAACATTCTGGATTACTTCTTTGAAATAACCAATAAAACATAAAATGGTCACTTTATTTTTATGTATTTAACATGTGTGTGTGTGTAAAACATTTTGAGTAAAAGTCACTCAACCATGTCAACAGCTGATCAAGTTCTGTAACTGCTGCTGAACTATGAAGAGGAGGAAATTCTGCGATTTTGAATTTGAGTATGATTCTGTAGATAAAATTGAAAATAGATATTTATCGTAATAATCAATTAACAAACCAAAAATAAAGGAAATGAGAGAGAGAGGTATTTCTGTCCAAGAACCTAGTTGGGAGAGCTGCTCATTTCAGGTGGCCAGCATTCAAAGGGTTACACGTATCAAGGGTCAAGTTGCTTTTTACAATTAATATCAATCAGTGCCCTCTATCATGCAGAAAGATTTCCCCATACAAGTTTACCAGTAACTCTGAATTTTAAAGCTAATGGCAATGCCCCTTTAAAATGGAAACTGATTATTCAGATTACCTTGTTGTCAACTCTAATTATCCGTTTCCCTGTGGTCGTCCCATGTTCAAATTCAACTCTATGAATTTTGTCAGACAATGCAACATCCCATGTGGCGGCTATATCACTCATAGCTGGCAGAAATGTTTACAATGCAGTCCTACAAAGAAAAACAGATTGAGATTAGGCTAAATGTTCAATGTCACTCAACAGATCTACAAATAATAATATTCTTGATTCAAACTTTTCTGGCAGTTTTGTTATTTTTTCTTACAAAAATTCTGAAATATTAGCCAATTTACACACTGTAAATACTGAAATTTTCGTGGGACTTTATTTTCAGGATAGACAAGTTCTAAATTTATTCGTGAAATGATATTTTCACAATTTAGAATGCAAATTTAGTCATACATATACTATTAAAAATCACACTTCATTATATTCGTCATTCATCAGAGCACTCATAAAATTATGTGTAAATAAAAATTTCATGAATAAAACCAGATCATTAAATTTCAGAAAAGCTTTACGAAGATAACCAATTGTCAAGGAAGCACATGGCAAAATGTGTGCATCTATCATCCAATGTATGATAATTTGTCAAAATTCTCAGTATTGAAAGAATATTTAAACACTCCACATAATTATATAGTTCAGGTATGATAACTGTTCCTATTTTGGAGCTAATATATACTAGGCATATGATACATGTATATTACATGTAATTCTACATTCTAAAAACAGATGACCTGTAAGTGTAAACAAACTTGACAGGCAGCATCCTGGCTTAAACTAGACATTTGTTTTATTGAATTACATTCACATTAATTTTCCACACAATGCAATCCAATGGTCTTACTTGAATCCAATTACATTTGAGCCTATAAAACTTGACGCTCGATATTTGTCTGTGTCCTTTCCATGCCAAATTAGTCAATTTAAGATTCCAACCATGTGTTCCCAGACATCTTTTCAGTGTCAACAAATATTTTCAGCATGCAGGTTCAGGGGAAATCTCAGACACTCTTGGTGTCACACATTCAGTTTATAACACATTCTGGCATTGTCTCTGGTAGTATATTTACTTTTAAAATATAACACAGGATTGTTATTGGAAATAATTAGTGATACATATGATATTCTGCTGAAAATGATTTTTCCAACACCGCGTGGGACGAGTTAGTAATAGCTTCAGATATCCAGTGGCGGTACATGCGCAATAAAGGTTCTCTGAATGTCTGACCCACAGTCACACTTGCATATAGGCCGATTACATCATTTGCATTACTTCCCGGGAAGCAAGAATTATTCAAACCTCATATTTAATCATTTTTCTCAAACATCTAGGTTACTCAATGCATCTTTTTACAATTATAATTTAGATTTTTTAAAACGATTTAACAAAACGTGAATTTGATAAAAAAAAACTGAAAATTAAGATTTGGTCATTTCATATTGCTTTAAACAAAAAATAAAAAAGAGAGAGAGAGAATTTAGTACATGTATTGACTATACTTCGAGGTCTTCAGATGAAAACCATGTTGTATATGTTAAAGAGAAGCTAAATGAATCACATGTTTTGTGCCTGTGTGAATTAGCCTTTAATATAATAATATGTCTATGAATTAATTGACCATGTAGACTCACTTGACAAGTGCTCAAACAAAAAACACTATTTTTCGTAATTTACATCTCAAATAGTGCACTGATTAATGTAAATATATTATGAGGTTATGACAGACACAAGTTGAGTATTTTCCATGTGTGAACCATGTGACTTTTCAAATGTATTTTTGGCAGCTGATCACATGACACCACTGCAATGGCAGAAATTGGCATAAGACTGGAATAGTGCTCCAACACCACAAACAAATCAATGGTAGATGCAAATTTTTGTTGTATTTCAGTTGATAAATGATATTAAAACTGCTTTTGGTTTTAAGGTGCAGTAACTAATATTTATTTTCAGGTACATTAACATAGTTAAAACGGGGAGGATATAAATACAAGTTTTCAACTCAAATTTTCAACAATTTTTGGTTCAATTTTGGCATGAAGTATCATCTGCAGAAGTTTAAGTTATGTCATTTGAAATAAAATTCTCCTAACCTGGAGGTAGATAAGTCAGATCATATCCCATAATAATGCAGGTTTCGAAAAATCTACTCGCGTGCCGACGCATTGGCGAGTAAAAAATCGTTTCGGGCGAGTAAATATACATAATGAACTTGCCCGTGTGGCAAGTGCTGACGCCCTACTGAAAATCTGTTTTCCCTTTTAAATTTTAAACTGATCCACTTCCTTCTATTTTAAGTTCAAAATACATTACAATAAATAACTAGAAACTTAAATAATTATTTTATTGACAATTAAACTTGTTAGTCTTTACCTCATGGCCAAAAATGTCACAGAACACATCGTGTGTTGACCGCTGATACTTGCAATTTGTTAAGGAAGTGGAAATTTGTTGTGTGTAAATAAAAGAACCAATACTGAACGGACCTGAATTTCAGGATTTTGTAAAATAATCATAACACTATAATTTTTATAGAAATTGTAAAATCTGAATTAAATGTAAGTGAATGATAAAGGTAAGAATAGTTACTCAATACTGTAAATAAAAGTTTTAATGAAAATATAGAAATGGATAGCTCTTGTTTTCATCGAACAACAATGAAAACTTACTTTTGTAATTTATATTGATTTAATTAAACACATAGTAATAACATCATAAAATAGTAATAATAATAATTGATTATAGTAATAATAATGATGCATTTACAGTTAATTTAGATGTAAATGCATCATTCAGAGATAATATATTGTATATAAATTTATCTATTAAAATAACAATAACTTAAAAAAAACAAAATTAAATAAGATATTTTATTTTCTTTGTGGGCAACCAGATTCTTATGGCGGGCAACCAAAATTTCAGTCAAGAATTTGAATTCTAAAAACTTAAAATGAGAGCATACAAAAGTTGTGGTAAGATTTTCACACATTTTACATCGTAATTAGTACTTAATTAGAAAAAAAGACTTTGTCCAGTGAAGAGTATCATATCTGTTAAGTCATATAAGATATATTTACTTTGAAAAAATGATTTTATATGCTCTTAACACATTTACTTTGAAATACTACGTTTTCATACTTGGGCGAGTGCAAAACGAGTTCAGGCGAGTGGAAGTTATGTAATCACTTGCCCTTCGGGCAAGTGCTTTTATACAAATTTTTCAAACCCTGTAATGTCACCCTTTTGTTTTTATCGTCTTCCTTTGTATTGACAAGGAAACAGTAAATTCACGAAGTGTTCAAGCACTGTTCCTGTTCAAGCATTGGCCAAGTTAGTCTAGTTTCTGTTTTCCCTGATTTGGCCAATTACTATGCAAAATTCCCATTTGAAAGGGTACAGGACGCAGTCCATTATGTGTCTATTAACCCCTGTTATATCTACTTAACAAATACTCCTGGCCAAGAAAGATCTGACTTGGACTTTGAGTTGGATCGAGTGCAACTGAACTGGATTGACTATACTATCTCTGTACTACTGTAGTCTGGAGTAGAGACAGAAGTCAGAATATCCTAGAGTCTTGAGCTAAACCCAAGTTTTTTTTAACCAGTATTTGGAACTGATGAAGAGAAACGCAATGAGATTGAGTTGAAGGAAACAGCGATAGAAAGACACCAACAAAACATTGCATTATCAATACAATATTAAAGATATTTAACGAAATTTACCCGTATTCTTCTTGCTGCTGGGCAACAGTTACGCGATATCCGGGTCTTTTTGGGGGGGTGATACGGAGTGAATATCAATCAAATGTTTCAAAAAATTAAAACAAAAATGTTTTAGTATCAATTATGATAATCAATTATTCAAATATTTATAAAGCTGTTATTGTTTCGGCATTTGATGAAATTTCAAAATTAAAATTCTGAATCCAAACAAATATTTCAGGCACGGGCTTGAAAATAACAGCAATGGCGGATTTTAGCAGCCGAAGCCCTCTACGTTGGGTAAAATATTTTAAAAAATCTATATATAGTTGACTTGAAATGGTTGGCATTCTCGTCAAAATAAGCACAGCATGTTGCATTTATTTACCCGAATGCATAGAGTTATTTATGATACAGTTTTCATTTTGTAACATTTTAAAATTGTAATCTGAGAGTTCAAATTTCGAATAAACCTGCACAGACACGTTTAGACAGCGGCAGACCAGACTCGGTTATTTAAATACCGCAAACACAAAAAATGTTGCTTAGGTACCACTGTAACTTTAATTGTGGTTCAATGTGTTTCGGTTTAAAGAAAATATACTCTTAATTTGAATATCTCAATATTCGCTAAATATGTTAAATGAATCTTTGTCTTTGTCTTTGAGAAAAAAGATAGCCCACTACGGCACTAGGTCTATACTATAACCACTTCAATTCTTTGATCTTCGAGTTTGGTCATTTTCTTTTTATTTGTATACAGTAGGGCCTACTATAAGTTGGCTTTATAGTATTAACAATTTATTTCACGATTTGTGCCATTTTAGTCGCAATTCCATTCCGGTATTTATAGCTTTTCCCCCCGGATCTTCGTGTAACCATATAAAATGACACCATAGAGAAAGTGAAACTTGCTGACTGATTTCGGGTTTTATTGCACATCAGCTAGTATTACCAGATATGTAACAGGCGGTGACCCAATAGATTAAATATCTTTAAACAGACTTTCTTACGATGAAGTGGTTGAAATAGTTGTTTTTATGACTCTTCACTGAATGTAAGCGAATCTTTTCATAGGCCTACTCATACATAGTATAAATAATACGCTTTGTGATCGGGTTCGATGTACAACCCTAGTAGTTATGGACTAGTCTCGGTCTACAAAACGTTTCTTAGTGTGGTAGTTTATTACTTCGTTTTCAATGCACTTTTAAGTAATGACTTTGTATTTCCGACATTTTGTTTATGTCACGCGCAAATTCCCGATGTGAGCAAAATTTTTACCATTAGTAGTACGGGTCCCCGGATGTAGTAGGAATAAAAAATGTGAGCTTCTCTACATATATGAGGGCTTCGCCCTCTATCACAGACGTCGATGTCTGGGACCATTTTTGAAAGTCGTAGTCAGATATGTACTTGAACAATAAATCAGTCTTAATCTTGAAATAAAGATATTGACACATGAGACTGTTTCTTATTTTCTGTTTTTCATTTAATCTGAACTATGGCGTATGGTAACTAAGTCGACTGACAGTTGAATGTTTATTTCTTTTCATGAAAATCAAGCAGAATTCTGTGTAGGCCTACTTCATTCCTTCTTTAATTTGTTCAATGTAGGCCTAAGTACCATCAATAAAACTAAGATAATCACTGCATAAAAAAAATTGTTGCTTTACAGAAACAAATCTTCAGGGAAATCTCAAAGATTATTGGATCAAAATAAATATATTTTAAAAAAAAAATCAAATAAACATGAATTTTAAAAGAATTTTATTTGACATAAAAGGAAATGGGAAGAAGATGGCATTAGTTGACTTATTTATGACAACATAGCCTATGTTAGGCAATAGGCCTAGCTACATGTGTGATAAAACAAAATACTGATCATGGCGACCAAAAAATTTCAAATGGCGAGTAAAATTCTGAGTAGGTCGCCAGTCGGCGACTAGAAGTCAAGGTGTACTTAGAGCCCTGCCCTCTTATTTTTCTCACTTACCGTGTTTTTACATCAGTGTCGCATCCACATTTTTGGCAATATTCTTTACTCCCCACCCCTCGCTCATTTTTTGGTGTAAGAACAAATGCGTGATAACGTGTTTGCACGATACTTTATTTGTGCGTTGTACATTTTAAGAAGGCAGGGGCCTGTGTATTATCAGTATTGACAGGGGAAAAAATACACATCAGATATTCATACATATTTTATCCTTACAGGGCAGAGGGAACGATGAAAGTCAGTCACGGGAAAGCACTATGACAACATCAAGCTACCAGGTGAACAAGTTATGCCCCCGAGACCCAAAATAAAAAAGGGGTCATGATATTTTGTTTTTAGTCCAATGTTTGATCATTTGCCACATTTTGATAATTTTTTTCAGACTTTCTTCTGTCAGGTTCTATCTAAATTTGTTTCAATTATGGTCAAGAATCTTCAAATTAGTGCTCTATGTACATGTACATGTAGCTCTTTTGAACTTTTAGGATGCGTAGTAAGACCGTATGCATCCCTTGAAGGAATGCTGTTTGTTAAACACTGCAGTGAATGGTATTTTTGTTTTTCAATTTATCCAAAATATTTGATAACCAATGATGAATAGAAATGTATGAAATCCTATGAATAATCAATCAATATTGAATATGTTTAAACAAACATATGCCTGAAGAAGGGGAAAGTTGCATCCGAAACATCGCCAGAACATTGATAGATTATTTATATTATTTAACGATTTATTGTGAAAAAATCCTACGAAAAGACACTTTTACTTGAGTTGAAGGAATCAAAATATTTACCATACCTTGACCTTAAAAGCCTGACAGCTATGGGTCAAATACATTTTTTGAAAATTTATACTAATTTCCAACATGCTCTTCTGTCTTCTGACAATTCTAGTAATAACTTATAGATACGTCCTGTATGATGTACACATGACCATCGGTACCATTCATTGTATATGTACATGTATACAGTACATGATCATAAAAATATTAACCAGAATCTAAGTGCTTGTTGGGTAAGCGGCAGTATACATGTATCCTTATCATTAAAGTTGAAACAAAAACATGTACATTTGTACAAGTGTTACCCATTAATTAATTACATGTAAGGGAGCTAATGACACAGTAATATTCATGTTTCAAATGTTTGTTGTAGTCAGAAGTCGAGGAATGGATCGACATAAACAAGGCTATGAAACAACACGGTCTGCCAATTGTAAAACTACTTCATCCCGCAGATGTTACGCTGACCTCAGGTATATATGGTCAATTTCCGGGTGTTTACATGTATATTACAACTATGCAAATAATTTTTTTGCTACATTTTGTAATTTCTTTTTTCCTTTTTTTATTAAGTCATTTATCATGATCTGCTGATTTTTCTTTTTGTTGTTGTTGTTGTTGTTTTTTTTTTGTTTAAATAGTGTCACTTATTCTTATGTCATCCTTGTAATGAACTTAGAGTGACCCTTTAATCTGAATAAAGAGCAGGGCAGGACAAATCCACTAGCCCGATGCCCAGGACAAGCTCAATTTTGGTTCGGGCAAGTTGAAAAATATGGACATCTAGCACGCGGGCAAACTAAAAAAATTAACTATGCTTTAAAAATCGGTCTAGTCTTGTTGCTACCATAAGTGTTCAGGAAAATAATAATCAAATAAATGACTGGATGACAGCAATTAACACTCAGTATTATTAGTTGTATGTATATATATATATATATATATATATATATATATATATATATATATATATATATATATATATATATATATATATATATATATATCTATATATGTGTGTGTGTGTGTGTGTGTGTATAATTCTATTAGTTGGGTCATTTTGTGAGTGCATTGTTTGCCGTGTAATCGCCTATTGGTCAGGGTAATTTGAAAATTACTTTCATCTTGCCCTGGGCAAGCTGACTCCAAAAATATTTGTCCAGCCCTGAAGAGGGATCAACCTTTGGTGTAAATAATTGTTTTTTTCAACATGATCATGTGTCTGTGTGAATCATGTGTCTTCATGTGTATCATAAATATCAAGAAACCACTACCACCACCACCACCCCCCACCCCCCAGATGGGATTGACTCTCAGAACAGCTTTAACTATATCTTAAAACTTCTTTTATTCTCCTTCAGGTCCAGTATATCAGGGTTCATCTATACGTAATATTTTTGGAAAGATAAAACTTAGTTTGCATTGGAATATCACTTTTAAACCATTATAAATGCCATTTAAAAGTCAATGTTGATTATCAATGTTTTAACCATTGTAATTTGTCATTTATGAACTAAAGGAAGGACTGTTTGCTTTGATGGAAACATGAGTAAAGCATTGAGAGAGAGTCTCCAATCTCTAATGGCGGACTGTGATCACAGACAAACCTTGATACAGGACCTCATCATCAAAAACAACAAACTAAAGTAAGTCACATGATAATTACAGCGCTAACCCTGCCAACAACGCTAACCCTGCCAACAACAAACTAAAGTAAGTCACAAATAATGACAGTGCTCACCATGCCAACAACGCTAACCCTGCCAACAACAAACTAAAGTAAGTCACAAATAATGACAGTGTTAACCATGCCAACAACGCTAACCCTGCCAACAACAAACTAAAGTAAGTCACAAATAATGACAGCGCTAACCCTGCCAACAACAAACTAAAGTAAGTCACAAATAATGACAGTGCTAACCCTGCCAACAACAAACTAAAGTAAGTCACAAATAATGACGTGTTAACCATGCCAACAACGCTAACCCTGCCAACAACAAACTAAAGTAAGTCACAAATAATTACAGAGCTAACCCTGCCAACAACAAACTAAAGTAATTCACATGATAATTACAGCACTAACTCTGCCAACAACAAACTAAAGTAAGTCACAAATAATGACAGTGCTAACCATGCCAACAACAAACTTAAGTAAGTCACAAAAAATGACAGTGATCACCATGCCAACAACGCTAACCCTGCCAACAACAAACTAAAGTAAGTCACAAATAATTACAGCGCTAATCCTGCCAACAACAAACTAAAGTAAGTCACAAATAATGACAGTGCTCACCATGCCAACAACAAACTAAAGTAAGTCACATGATAATTACAGTGCTAATTACAGTGCTAACCCTGCCAACAACGCTAACCCTGCCAACAACGCTAACCCTGCCAACAACAAACTAAAGTAAGTCACAAATAATGACAGTGCTCACCATGCCAACAACAAACTAAAGTAATTCACATGATAATGACAGTGCTCACCATGCCCTAACCCTGCCAACAACAAACTAAAGTAAGTCACAAATAATTACAGTGCTCGCCATGCCAAAAACAAACTAAAGTTAGTCACAAATAATGACAGTGCTCACCATGCCAACAGCGCTAACCCTGCCAACAACAAACAAAAGTAAGTCACAAATAATGACAGTGCTCACCATGCCAACAACAAACTAAAGTAAGTCACAAGTAATTACAGCGCTTACCCTGCCAACAACAAACTAAAGTAAGTCACAAATAATTACAGCGCTAACCCTGCCAACAACAAACTAAAGTAAGTCACAAAAGTTAAAGCGCTAACCCTGCCAACAACAAACTAAAGTAAATCACATGATAATTACAGCACTAACCCTGCCAAAAACAAACCAAAGTAAGTCGCAAATAATGACAGTGCTCACCCTGCCAACAACAAACTTAATTAAGTCACAAAAAATGACAGTGATCACCATGCCAACAACAAACTAAAGTATGTCACAAAAAGTTAAAGCGCTAACCCTGCCAACAACAAACTAAAGTAAGTCACAAATAATTACAGCGCTAACCCTGCCAACAACAAACTAAAGTCACAAATAATTACAGCGCTAACCCTGCCAACAACAAACTAAAGTCACAAATAATTACAGCGCTAACCCTGCCAACAACAAACTGAAGTAGGTCACAAATAATTACAGCACTAACCCCGCCAACAACAAACTAAAGTAAGTCACAAATAATTACAGAGTTAACCCTGCCAACAACAAACTAAAATAAGTCACAAATAATTACAGCGCTAACCCTGCCAACAACAAACTAAAGTAGGTCACAAATAATTACAGAGCTAACCCTGCCAACAACAAACTAAAGTAGGTCACAAATAATTACAGCGCTAACCCTGCCAACAACAAACTAAAGTAAGTCACAAATAATTACAGAGCTAACTCTGCCAACAACAAACTAAAGTAAGTCACAAATGATTACAGCGCTAACCCCGCCAACAACAAACTAAAGTAAGTCACAAAAAATTACAGTGATCACCATGCCAACAACAAACTAAAGTAAGTCACAAAATGTTAAAGCGCTAACCCTGCCAACAACAACCTAAAGTAAGTCACAAATAATTACAGCGCTAACCCTGCCAACAACAAACTAAAGTAAGTCACAAATAATTACAGCGCTAACCCTGCCAACAACAAACTAAAGTAAGTCACAAATAATTACAGAGCTAACCCTGCCAAAAACAAACTAAAGTAAGTCACAAATAATTACAGCGCTAACCCTGCCAAAAACAAACTAAAGTAGGTCACAAATAATTACAGCACTAACCCCGCCAACAACAAACTAAAGTAAGTCACAAATAATTACAGAGCTAACCCTGCCAACAACAAACTAAAGTAAGTCACAAATAATTACAGCGCTAACCCTGCCAACAACAAACTAAAGTAAGTCACAAATAATTACAGAGCTAACCCTGCCAACAACAAACTAAAGTAAGTCACAAATAATTACAGCGCTAATCCTGCCAAAAACAAACTAAAGTAGGTCACAAATAATTACAGCACTAACCCCGCCAACAACAAACTAAAGTAAGTCACAAATAATTACAGCGCTTACCCTGCTAACAACAAACTAAAGTAAGTCACAAATAATTACAGAGCTAACCCTGCCAACAACAAACTAAAGTAAGTCACAAATAATTACAGCGCTAACCCTGCCAACAACAAACTAAAGTAAGTCACAAATAATTACAGCGCTAACCTTGCCAACAACAAACTAAAGTAAGTCACAAATAATTACAGCGCTAACCCTGCCAACAACAAACTAAAGTAAGTCACAAATAATTACAGCGCTAACCCTGCCAACAACAAACTAAAGTAAGTCACAAATAATTACAGCGCTAACCTTGCCAACAACAAACTAAAGTAAGTCACAAATAATTACAGAGCTAACCCTGCCAACAACAAACTAAAGTAAGTCACAAAATGTTAAAGCGCTAACCCTGCCAACAACAACCTAAAGTAAGTCACAAATAATTACAGCGCTAACCCTGCCAACAACAACCTAAAGTAAGTCACAAATAATTACAGCGCTAACCCTGCCAACAACAAACTAAAGTAAGTCACAAATAATTACAGAGCTAACCCTGCCAACAACAAACTAAAGTAAGTCACAAATAATTACAGCGCTAACCCTGCCAAAAACAAACTAAAGTAGGTCACAAATAATTACAGCACTAACCCCGCCAACAACAAACTAAAGTAAGTCACAAATAATTACAGAGCTAACCCTGCCAACAACAAACTAAAGTAAGTCACAAATAATTACAGCGCTAACCCTGCCAACAACAAACTAAAGTAAGTCACAAATAATTACAGAGCTAACCCTGCCAACAACAAACTAAAGTAAGTCACAAATAATTACAGCGCTAATCCTGCCAAAAACAAACTAAAGTAGGTCACAAATAATTACAGCACTAACCCCGCCAACAACAAACTAAAGTAAGTCACAAATAATTACAGCGCTTACCCTGCTAACAACAAACTAAAGTAAGTCACAAATAATTACAGAGCTAACCCTGCCAACAACAAACTAAAGTAAGTCACAAATAATTACAGAGATAACCCTGCCAACAACAAACTAAAGTAAGTCACAAATAATTACAGCGCTAACCCTGCCAACAACAAACTAAAGTAAGTCACAAATAATTACAGCGCTAACCCTGCCAACAACAAACTAAAGTAAGTCACAAATAATTACAGAGCTAACCCTGCCAACAACAAACTAAAGTAAGTCACAAATAATTTCAGCGCTAACCCTGCCAACAACAAACTAAAGTAAGTCACAAATAATTACAGCGCTAAACCTGCCAACAACAAACTAAAGTAAGTCACAAATAATTACAGAGCTAACCCTGCCAACAACAAACTAAAGTAAGTCACAAATAATTACAGCGCTAATCCTGCCAAAAACAAACTAAATTAGGTCACAAATAATTACAGCGCTAACCCCGCCAACAACAAACTAAAGTAAGTCACAAATAATGACAGCACCCAACCTTGCCATCATCCAGTGTAGCCAATAGGGGAGTTTCCAACTCTTGGATTGTCCATTATTATTCTAGATTTTACATGCAGGTATCACGTGACTTTTGCTTTTGGTGAACCATTGCTACTTCTGCTTTAGGTTGTGTACATATGATACCAGAGCAGATGTTCCATTTCATAAAATAAAAAAAAAGTCACAAGATTCCAATTCTGGTAAATTTTTCAAAACATTAACCATGAAATTGGCTTTTGACATTAAAGGATTATCGACAATCATCTGATCTTCTGATATAACTATTTTTTTTGGCATATTTATGTCTTCATAATCGTCATGCAATTCAAGAACTTTTGAATCAAGCTCCATTGCTAGTTGACACAAGTGAAATAAATTGTGTTTGCTATTCAGTCTGCCAGATATACCCTCTTTTTTCCAGAAAAGGTACCAAATCTGGTACATTCCTTGCACTGACATTGTTGTCTATCTACATTTTATTTCTTGATCAACACAAAGACATATACTGGAAATGGCTATGATTAACAAATTTTAAACAGCACACAAAATTCCTTTGACTTTAGGCCATCTTCCCAAGTCAAGGTTTTCTGATCCACTCCGTTACTCACACACCTTGACAGATTTGGCCTGTATATTGTGTCTTTGTGGCATCGATTTCCATTAGCTGCTGGTACGCAGTTCATGAGCCAATCAGAATGCGTCTAACAATCGATCATGCATCAACCTTAGGGACACAAGAAAACTGGTCTTTACATGGAGGTGGTCTTTATACAGAGGTTGATTTGTTCACAAATGTTACTATTGGAGACAGCAAAAAACCGTCCATGTGACCAGGTGGTCTTTATACACAGGTGGTCACTAAAGCAGGTTTGACTGCACATGTCCTATATAATTTTTATTGAACAGCAATATTCACTGGAAATGGACTATTATATAATGCAGTAAAACTTTTTTCATAATGCCCCTCGTTTCATTTGCCATCTCACTTTACGTCACAATTTTTGCAAGTCTACTTTTCAAAGTTTCCCTATGATAAATTTGGGCTGAACAAAAGCAGCAGTATAACGAACATGACAAGGTTTTTTTTGTATATTGAAATCACTGATGAATCATTTTGTGAAATGTGGAAATTGAATTTCTTTACAGAGAGGATTTGTCAAAACAAGCAGGACTAACAGAGAAATACCATGGACGGATGAAGGAACTTCAAATCTTACTGAGTAGCTCAAGATCCAGGGTGCAGGTAAATAGAAGGATCTACCTTACAAGTTTTGTTCTGTCACTGATAAATGTGACAGTAACTTGCAAAATTGGCCTAGAAAATATAATCTCATGCAGTTTTAGTGAAAAATGTATACCCCTGAGGGCTTTCATATATCAAGTTTTCATCTAATTCTACTGCCTAACAGCAAAAAACAGATAGAATCCTCAGCCCAGCCACACAGTAATGATATATACATACAATGTATATTAAGAAAAACACAAAAAATTTGTAAAAAGCAAATTTTTGCTGGATATATATTAGATTTCGACAACAGTCTTAGTTTTATTGAAAATTAATTCTTTGCAAAATAAAAGTGATTTACTGTGTACCTCTGGTCTATGTACTGGAGGGGTACTGGAGGGGTACTGGAGGGGTGGCTGGGGTTATAGGTCCTGAACCTGAAACAAGGATAACCCTGTTTATGTATACCAAAGTTCAACAGAGAGATGAGTTGTATTCAGTTGTTATGTGTGTGTCTTATTGCCAGATGTATGCATTAACAGGGACCACATGGGGAGGTCTAGTGGTACAGTGTTCCACTTGCAAGGGGAAGGTCCCAAGTTTGACTTCCAGGACCAGAAAATAGCAATGACACTTAATGTCACTTGTCACTAAAATGGTAGTGACCACTACTTCGCCAACCACTCAGATTGGAATGAAAGTCATTTGTCTTCTGAAAACCAAGCACTTAATCATGTTAATACCGAGGTCCCCTGTCACAGTAGACGTTGCATGTAAAAGAACCCTCACTGTTTTTGGCATCAGTCCACAGCACAGGTCAAAATGTTTGACATTTCACGTTAAGCTTGTGACTCCATATAAATGAAATAATTCCTAGCAGAATGTAAAAAAAAATTATGAAACATACAAAAAACTAATAACAGTATTGATAATTGTCTGATTAAAATATTTACAAAACTTAATTTACAGGAATTAGAATCAGATCAGAGTGTACGTTCATCTTTATACGGAGACGAGGAGGAAAAATTAGTCAACACCAAAAATGCTATCCATGCTAAATGTAAACTTTTACAACAGAAGTGTCAGAGTCAAGAGAAGGAAATTGAACGACTGAAAAATAAGATGCAAAAAATGGCAGACGAGGTAAGTCGCTCTGTTATTTTCCAATGTCCCGGAAATGGAAGATTGGAGAGGGGGTGGGTAGAGGCTGTATTATGTTGATCCATCTGTTTGTTTCTTTCCTCAAGTTTAAACCAAATTTATGACGTTGTATTATATCAACCCTTTCACCCCTAAATATTTGGAATGGTATGCTTTTTTGTATTGTCATAGACCTTCCTATCATGGTCAGTAGGGTTGAAAGGATCAATGTGATTTTTGACGAAATCAATCTTGACCAACATTTATCAATATTTACCTGAGTTATGGGACTTTAAAATCTCATTGAATGGCTTAGCAAATGGTGGCATAGCATTCGTCAAATATGTCTTACCAGGGTATCTATTTTGAAGTATTTGTGTCAGTTTCTCAAGGTTTTATAAAGTAAATACAATTAAATAAAGAAATGTTCCATACAATGTGCTTGATATTGTGAATTGTTATGTAATTTCGAGCCCTGCCACAATTCTGTGTCAAGGCTAGAATGATGTCAATTTCGAGATATGAAAATTTAATGTAATAATGCTACTATTGATTCTACCACCTCTCTAACTGCAACCACTGTTCAAAAATAAAAGTTTTGTGCATTGCATAACTTTCCTGAAAGTAAAATTCGTCTTCATATAGTAGATACCCAGAGTGGCCTTGACCTTTTAAATTTTGACCTTATCTGGTTAACACTTTGTAACTACCACACATATTTAGTACCACACTTTTATGTTCTACCTTCAGGAGGACAAGAGAACCACAAGACAGAGTCAGGTTTTTCAGGAATTCAAGAAAAGAACTGCAAAAGCACACAGCGCTATGGATGAGAAGTAATTTGTTGTCATTTGTTTTGCTAACATTAATTTGTCACACCTTCCTCTCCACTGCAGTAAAATCTCCATAACTGCCTATCAACAAATTTCAATGAGATCATGAGGGCCTGGCACCATAAAACTTAAGAATTTACTCAAGTCTGAGAATATTCTCAACTTGGCTTGCTCAGCCAATCAGATTTCAGGATTTGCAAAAGTTGAGTAAAATTTTAAGCCTTACGTTATATATAAGTTTAATGGTGCTAGGCCCAGATGCTAGCAGAATCTTTCTTGTGCCTTTATGGGTCATATTATTATTACAGAGAAAGATTAAAGTTAAATTTCATGTGAAATGCAATGCCTTGAATTGTTGTTTTATCACCAAGTTTCAATTTCTGGGCTTAAAACTAAGGAGACTAAAACTGAATTACTCCAGAAAAGTTATGGTTCATAAGATGTATTAAGTCGGAAAAATCAATCATTTTGAAATGACTGCCACTAGATGTGCATGTTGGAGGGGTTCATTGGTGTCCGGAAAATTACAAAATTTCCACATGTCTACCTTTAGTAGATGTCTTTACACTACAATTCATGGTTAGTAAGGTAATTTTTCGTGCCATTTCAGTACTTTCAATTCTCTAGATACATTCCTATTCAGTTTCTCAAATTTCCAAAAGTATACAAATCTTTCACCTGCCTCTTTTCAGTACCTCAATCTTCTTTATTGCAGAGGGGTCTCCATGGCTGAGTGATTAGATCATTGCATTTTGAACCTTGAAGTTTCTCACTTTTGGTCAGTGCAGGTTCGAGCCCCGCTAAAACCTACATGTAAGCTGATTTTTGTGAGAAATTTGCCGGTTTACTTGCATAAGGCTGGCGGTGGTCTCTTCCCCGGATATATTGTAACCAGGTTACCTCCTCCACTATTGCATACTGGTCACCACCATATAACTGAAAAACTGTTGAGTGTGGCATCAAACACCATTCAAAATTTTAATTCTTTATCGCAGAATGTGCTTGACATGGGATAGGTGTCTTTTTGCCATCTCTATATTCGCGATCTTTGGTGTAACCATGGAGTTATCGGATGATTTGATGATGCCAGTGATAACCTCTCAGCAGGCGAACACCCAACTTCACATAGAGTTTCAAAAAACAGTTGAATTATTTAGTTTTATTTTCTTAACTTTAGGATTAACAAAAAGATTATAATTTAACTACCTTTGTTTTCCCTATGGTATTTCATTGAGAAAAATTGTAGACCTTAAGGTCTTTTTAAAACCCATCCAGCATACTGCAGTGGTAGTTTTGTTCATTTTCATTTTATTACCTCCCCTTATGAAACTTGATTTCCTATCCTTTAGTGTGCCCTTCAGTAACAAACACTTTGCACTTCACACCACAAATAATTGGGTTTTTTTTTCTGTGGTATTTATGAGTGAGAATTAATCAATGTCTTAACAATGTTCACTGAGTCTAAAGGATTTGTTTGTTCTATATTTTGCAAAATCACAGTATTTTGTTGGTGTTTTAATTTCGTGTATGTTTTCTTTTATCAAAAAAAAAAAATAAAACTATTGTTTTTGTTGTAGTGGTGTTTTATCCCACACTAGCGAATTTTTGAGTTGGCAGTCTGTTTTTTAACTTTGGAAGAAAAACCCAAATTGCAATATTCTGCTGGGAAAAGACTATTGGTAATGTTTTTCCCCAAGGAACCTGCCAATCTATCTACAAAATCAGCTTGGGTTCCATATGGAACAAATTAGAGATGAAAAACTGACAATCTTTCTGAAAAAAATTAGCTTGGGTTCCATGTGGCACAGGTTAGAGGTGAAATACTGGTAATCTGTCTGAAAAAAAAATATCTTCGGTTCCATGTAACACTTACTAGAGGCAATAGACTTCATGGTTTAAAGCACAATGCTTTACCCACTTGGCCACAACCTTAACAGATCTTAACAGTAAAAAAAAAATGTTAACTTATTCAATCCTAAAGACACATTTGGACTGGCCTAAATTATTGATTTGTAGAAGAGTTTATTGTTTTACAGTGGTTGTTTAGTTAATAGATGTTAACTATGAAACAATAAAACAAACAATTAACATCTCTTGTTGCAGGGTCTGTAGTGGTGAAACATGGCAGGACTCAACAATCACCCTTGCCTCATACCAATGAATTTTGCAGATTGCCAGATCAAATTAAATGAAGACATGTACAATTTCTTGAAATAGGAAATAGACTCCATTTTGGGGATATCAGCCACATAGATTTCCTGACTGCTTGCCCTTACAGGACAAGTGAATATAGTTTCTATTGACAAAATTCCTCATTTACATGCGTGACACTAACAGCTGACTAATCTCTCACTTTATGTTTCAGGTTACTTGACATTATAGATGCATATGAAAAACAAATATATGGCCTGCAAAAGGAAATTGATTTCTATAAGTAAGGACATTTCTATGACCTAGAAACCCAAGATAGGGGGTGGGACATATTAATATTGGTCGGTCTGTTCGTCCCTTTGCAAACTTCAAGGTTTTGTCAGATAACTTGAAATTTTTATGCCCCTGGGCTGAAAAGTATGCCGAGGGCATCTAGTGTTTGGATCGTCCATCTGTCTATTTGTTTGTGTGCAATATTTCAAGTTTGGATTGTGATACAGTAACCAAACTTAGACTGTAAGTTCATCTAAGAGTTGTTCACACGTCACTGATATCACATGCCCCTGGGGGTGGGGTGGGATCAAAATGTAGGACATTGACTTCTAGATCTCTTTCTGAAATTTGTTGGGACCCGGGGCTTTTGTGTTTCACAAACATATCTTGTTTTTCTCAAATTTTATTTCATTTTTATATTGCTATCAACCTATGATATCTTGGATGAGTTATATAATAGCCAACATTTAACAGTATTTGCAAGAAATAAGAGACTTTCGGATCTTGGTGAATTCTCTATCTCATATGGGCATCGCCTTCTACCTTTAATTGGGGGAAAAAATGATGACATATCAGGTTTTCACCTCAACAATTTTGACAATTTTCCCAGATGCTGCTGGAGTTTTGGATGCCTGTCTTCTAAAATTTTGATTTACCCTTGTCAGATATTCAACTAGTGAAATGTTATACAATTATGGACTTTTGAATTGCTAAATATGTCATGTATGGTGTAATATTGGTTTTCAGGTCAATATTATGCGATATTCATCCACTCAAAAGTCCATAACAGTTTTACTATATAAATATATTGATATATACTAATCCTGCAATGTAAGTAACAAGCAGGGTAGTTTCAATAGTGTAAAAGGAAATTCCCATATTCTATTTTTAGAAATAGTATTCATTGATTTTCCATAGAATATGACATATGTAGATACATTTTGAGTGGTAAATTTCCAGCTTATCCAACCAGAAGCCGTTTATTTTTTATTTATATGATTAAAGATGTGATTGTCAATATCTGTTGATTTTTTTCCACTATTTGTGTTTCTCTTGGATAATACACCACTTTGAAGTTTCATGTGATTTGAGTATAAAAATATATTTTCACATACGTTTTTGACAATTTATTTTTGAAGTAATTATCATCATTTTGGGAATAAACAGCTGAACATGCTGTAAACACGGTGATAAACAAACAGATTTCCTGAATGCTTTGAATTTTACATCAAACTTCTGAATTAATTCTTCACAGGTCAGCAGAAATGGGTGAAATGAAGGAGTATGAAGATGATGATATGCCGTCCATGTTTTCTATGCAAAACAACGGAACATCGGAAAATATGAAATCTCTCATCAGAGTAAGTACCTGTTGCTATTGGCAGTAACAAAATCGCCATGGTGATTCTTCTTTTTCTATTGTCTATATTTGTCACTGAATTTGACCCGTTCATCATACTAGAAAGGTTTCCATGGAACATTTGCAATGGGTGTGGCATGCGAGAAGAGGATGCTGACTCCTTCCGGACACCTGGTCCTATCCCGTTTGGGATTCGCAATTGTTCTTCATGTTGAGACCATTGCACATCTAATTCATCGTGTTCTAATGGACTTGAGCTTCGATTATTAATAGGTACTTCTTCATTTCTACTTTAGTTACATTTCCAAAAATCTTTTCCTTTGAAAGTACTGTGGTTCTTATATAAAGCTATAAAACCCCGCTGAATTTCTTAATGGCCAACATTTTACAATACTTGTCAGAGTTATGGTACTTTGAATAGGAAGATTTAAGTAGAATTTAACCAACAATATAGCTATTATTAATTATGTGAGGATTTCATTGATGTTGGGCTTTAGTTGACACATAATATTTCAAAGAATTCCTGGTTGTTGTTTTTTTTTTTTTTACTGTGGCCTTTCATCCAGTATGGCTGCCATTTCTTAAAACAAAACATAAGGGATCTAGCTACTAGTTTTACTAATTAATATTGTTTTTATTTTATCACAAATGTTTCGTAGTGGGCAAAGTTCAAGTGAGTGATTGAAATAACAGGTAGCCCCTTGTGTTTAGCTCCCTACTGGTGAAACTGGTTGAGATTATAGATTTTGTCTGTATAACTCCATCTATTTGTCAGTCTGTCCAGTAAAGGTTTTGATCAAAGGTTTCAATAACATGTTGTTAAAATTCAGAAAACCCAGGCCTCATTTCCAGTAGAGTAGAGAAAATCCCTGTATGTGATGGTGTTACAAGTAGGGAACAGTGATCGATTCAACAATACCCCCAGAGGGCTCATAACAGTTCATTTCGGGACCACTGTGGCCAAGTGGTTAGAGCATGTATTAGTTTATCAATACCCTTAACAATTCATTTCGGGGCCTCCGTGGCTGAGTGGTTAGAGCATCACTCTTTAACACCATGAAGTCTCTCACTTCAAGCCTCAAGCACAGGTTCAAGTCTCACCGGAACCGAAGCTTTTTTTTCTGAGAAAAGTTGCCATTTGTTTATGTGCATGCAAAGATTTATGGTCTCTTCCCGGGTACCGTGTAACTGGGTTCTCTCTTCTACCATTGAAAACCGGTCTCCACCATATGACTGAAAAATTGTTGAATGTGGCATAAAACATCATATAAACAAAAAACAACATTTCATTTTGATCATCCAAGACTACTTACTGTATACCTGGAAATTTTCGCCCCAGGAAATTTTCGCCCCTGGAAATTTTCGCCCCTGTTATGACAGAAACCATATTCTCCGTGTCTTAAATCCGCCCTGTATCAACATAGTCTCATGGATGGCATGTATGCCCATGCTTCAATGATCTAGGCTGAAATTTCTTTTTCATTTTTCATCCACTCTCTCATCTAAGATAAAAAATGTCAAAAAATAGACCTTAGACTGCTATGCACAACTATTGTTGTGCCACTATTGATAGGCACTCAGTGCTACCCACAACTAAAGTTGTTTCTCTGACTCATCATTGTAGATGTTGTCATACAGTGTTTTCACCTGCACAGGTGACAATGACACATTACTCAAGATATGACAGTACCTTTATAGAGTATAAACACTAACTAACATTATGTTGTATGTTTTATCTCTGTATCTTGTACACTTTTTGAATTATCTGAAATCAAAAAGTGTATCTTAATTTCTTTTAAATATGAATAATTAATGCAGCAGTAAGGGCCTATATTGACTTTAGTAATGTAGCAGTCAAAGGTTTAAAGGGGCGTTAGCTGTGTTTCCAAAAAAAAACAAAAAAACTTTTTTTTCAAATTTTACTACTTGTGCTTGTTGTACAATAGCAAATAAAAGCTATACACAGACCTACAAATCTTATATTCCTATGTATGTCGTGATAAATAAGGTCAGGTCCAGTGTGGTATTTGTATAGAAGTAGTAACATGAGTAAAGTTGTGTTAATCAGTTGCAATTGAAAAAGTGCCAAACCTTGGTTTCTAAAGCAATTTTCACAAAATATATAGGAATCTTAGAATTGTTATGGCTGTATTTTTCTCTTTTTTTTCTTCTTATTATATATCAATCTAAGTAGTAAAAAAAGGAAAATAAAAAATTAAAAAAAAAAAAACACAGCTTAGAGCTAATGCCTCTTTAAACAACAACAAAAATTTCCAGTCCTACAGTATTTCGTATGCAGGTATATAAGTACATATATATTTCTTTCTTTCTCATGTTTTCAATTTGATTTGCAGTCGTATGAAAAACAATTGAGAAAAACAACAGAACAAGTCAAACGACTGGAAGAAGAAAAAGAATTATTAAAGCTGGACTCGGGGGCAAAGTATGTAACATATACACTTCAACTGATCTGTCACAAGTTTCTCATCAGCAACGAAAGTCTTCGCATTTATTTTATACTCACGCTCAACTATTAATTTGACTATTTGTTTGTAAAATATCTGGATGTGAATGAAGAGAAAATGCATCAATAATTTTTTCATTCACATCAAAAACACCAGGTAAAGATTATCCTATAAAATATGAAAAATACCTTGAGTAAAATTACATGAGCTAAGTTTTGGGTTCATACTTAAACTTCGTTTTTTTCTGAAGTTTTCTTCACTTATGCAGTAATTTTCATTATTATTATTATTAATAACTGTATGACATGTATATGCAAAAATCTACAGTTGCAACAAATTTTGTGCATTTTGCAGTCGAAGTTGAAACCCTAAAAAGTTAACTGTCCTAGGGTATTTAGACAAATTGGTGACCTTGGGCCTTGGACTTCTATAATGTCAATTAGTTTAATTCAATTCAACCTTTACTCCTAACTTTTGTTAGGGTATTATCTTATGAATTGATGGTAACATTTACAACTGTCATCCTCTAAGGTCACATCAGGTAAATCTAGACCCAGTTGTCCCAAAGGTGATTGGCCTAATTAGTAATTAACTCACATTCTGTTTTACTTTTATTTGAAAAATGTAGTCATAAAATTAGTTCAGACATTGCACATGAAGATAACACTACTCAGTACAGTTGTATGTAAAATGTATTTACAAAACCATTAGAATTTAAAACAAATTTCACTCATAGCTTTGCCAAGCATAGAAGAAAAGTTTTTGCATTTAAAATAGGTGAAAATCACAATCTTTCTGATGTCAGATACTTAAAACTAAGTTCCCATGTCACAGTTGGCATATTGATTGAATTGTAGTGAGCCCATAGCACAAGTCAAAACTTGTGGAACTTCACCTAGAGCTGATAGTGTCTCAATATAAGTGAACAAGTCATGGTGGGGCACAACAACAGAATTGAATTAGATATTTCATATGTTTGTTTGTTTATTTGTATGTAGTTATTTATTTTTCATTCTACAGACCAGAAGTGAAAGACTATCGTGTTGCTCAACAAAGATTAAAAAAGCTGGAAAAATTGCTTGCTGTGCATAATATCAGGTAAACTAGGTTTTATTTTGTTTTGGGTTTTTTTGGGGGGGGTGTTAATAGCCATACAACATTTTTCAGTTATATGTTGGCAGTCAGTTTTTAACAGTGGAGAAGAGAACTTG
Organism: Atrina japonica; assembly: GCA_030159075.1. NCBI lineage: Eukaryota > Metazoa > Mollusca > Bivalvia > Pterioida > Pinnidae > Atrina > Atrina japonica. The sequence continues at coordinate 211,722 of BROG01000573.1, read as the reverse complement.
GGCCTGACACCATAAAACTTCAAAAGAATTAACTCAAGTCTGTGAATATTCTCAACTTTGCCTGCTCAGCCAATCAGATTTCAGGATTAGCCAAAGTTGAGTATGATTTTTAGACTTATGTAATTCTTAAGTTTCATGGTGCCGGGCCCTGGTTAATATGTATCTGGGAAGAGACCACTGGCGATCCGCAAGTAAAACAATGCTCTAACTGCTTGATAATCTTGGTGACTTGTTTTTTTTATCATGAAGATATGTGGATTCATTTGCATCTGTTGTAAAATTTCTACTCTTAGTCATATGTTTACCAGTATGATACTTTGTATACTTAGGACAAACAAAACCAGGAATTGGAAAGATGGATGTAAAAAAAAAAGTTACTTTGAAAAAATTGTCAAAGACTGCCCACAGTGAGTCTGTATGAGAATGTTAGACTCACATCCGTTTGATTTTTTGGGGTTTGAATGATATTTTAGGCCACACATGGTAATTTTTCAGTCATATGATGGAAGCCAGTTTTTAATGGTGGAGGAGAAAATCTTATTACAATGTACCAAGGAAGAGACTACCAGCCTTTTGCATGTAAACAGGCAAACTTTCTCACAAACACCCCTTAGGTTTAAGTGGGGCCTCATACCCACACTAACTGGAGGTGAGACACTTCTCGGCTTAAAACACAATGCTATAACCACCTGGACCCATTTGCACGATGAATTGTGATTAGCCTATTGGTTTAACATTGGTTAACTTCAACATGTTCAATTAAATTTGACTAAGTATTGTGCAGCCCGGTCCTGGCCACAGAAGCTTCTCCCCATTTGACTCACAAGTGATAGGGCTATGTTCAAACTCATGTTCGGACATACAGTGAAACTTGTATATAGCAACCTCCTTAGGGACGCAAGATAACCAGTCTTTTTAGGGAGGTGGTCTTTATATAGTGGTTGATTTGTACACAAATGGTACTATTGGGGACAGCAAAAATTGGTCTTTGTGACCAGATGGTCTTTATACACAGGTAGTCTCTAAAGCAGGTTTTACTGTACTTTTTTAAACAGGTTGACTATATATATATATATATATATATATATATATATATATATATATATATATATATATATATGTGTGTATGTATATATATCTGTCATTTGACCTGTTGCTACTTTTCATGTGACCTGTTGTTACCCATCACCTTCAATCATATATATATCTGTCAGGTGACCTATTACTATCAGTATCAATCCTTAGTGGTGTGGATGTATGTTATGTTTTATGTTTTGAACTTTTCTTTGTTTTAAATACCACTGTAGCAATTTTTTAAAAATTTGGTACAAGCATATAATATCTCTGGAGTCAGGGTCATAAAAAATTCAAAGTTCACAACCCCTGGATCTTGACTTCTGTAGAAAGGGCACAGAACTTAGGTAACCAGCGCACCTTTATTTTGCCTCTCATGATTTCATGATAAGATTTCTTTACAGCATTCCAGGTGAAAAATCTATCAAGGATCCATACAGACTCAAGAAAAAATACAGCACAAAACTGGAGGACATAGAGTACCTACCTCTTGACTTCTGTCGACAGTATCTTAAGGTTTGTTTTATAACTGGTGTTTTACATTGCTCTCGGCGATTTCACTCAACAGTTTTTTAAGTTATTTGGTGATGGCCAATTATTAAATGGATGCCCATCATACACAAAGCTCTTATTGGTGTACAAAGTAAAAGTGAGGAGGCCTTACCATCGGCAGGAACAGACACGGGAGTACCAGTCTGTCCTCACCAGTGGTAACTTGTTCTGCACAAATAGACTGGCACCTGCTCAGAGTTGGGTTCCTTTCCTTTGATTCAACAGTACAGTGGAAACTGTCTTGAGAGACCACCCCATCAGCCACTGAAATGTGGTCTCTCAAGACAGGTGAGGTTTTATTTAAGGATTAATAAGCCAAGTGGCTTTCAGAAATGATCTCAAAAGACAGGGTCCATTGTACTTGTGACAGACACTGCAACAAAAGACAGGGTCCATTGTACTTGTGACAGACACTGCAACAAAAGACAGGGTCCATTGTACTTGTGACAGACACTGCAACAAAAGACAGGGTCCATTGTACTTTTGTGACAGACACTGCAACAAAAGACAGGGTCAGACACTGCAACAAAAGACAGGGTCCATTGTACTATTGTGACAGACACTGCAACAAAAGACAGGGTCCATTGTACTATTGTGACAGACACTGCAACAAAAGACAGGGTCCATTGTACTTGTGACAGACACTGCAACAAAAGACAGGGTCCATTGTACTATTGTGACAGACACTGCAACAAAAGACAGGGTCCATTGTACTATTGTGACAGACACTGCAACAAAAGACAGGGTCCGTTGTACTTGTGACAGACACTGCAACAAAAGACAGGGTCCATTGTACTTGTGACAGACACTGCAACAAAAGACAGGGTCCATTGTACTATTGTGACAGACACTGCAACAAAAGACAGGGTCTATTGTACTATTGTGACAGACACTGCAACAAAAGACAGGGTCCATTGTACTTGTGACAGACACTGCAACAATTTGAATTTTCAACTTCACCATTTTACAATGTTTTCAATTGCTGGCTCATATAGTAGATTTTCAGAATACGAAATGCTTTTTTTTTTTTTATTTATAATGATAGTTGTTTTTCACTTGTCGGTCACATTTATGTTCAATTTCCTTTCCATCGAAACAAGCAGACAAGTACTGGTCTGTCTTTTTTCAATGGTAAGCACTGTGGATATGAACTTTGTATCATACATGTCGCAGTGTACTAAAGGTCAGAGAAAACAACTCTGATATTAATCTTTTTTTTATACCCTATTAAGCACATTAGACTATGCCAGAACAGTTGATTAGAATATTACATATCAACATTTAAGGGTGAAAGGCTAATGAAAAAGCAGAAAATACTGAACAGTATGAAGAATACAGTGAAACTGAAGAAACTTTTTTAAGTGTATTCAAAGGGGAGGTTACTCTTGATTACATCATCTCTAATTTTGTACAGGATATTACAAGTGAGGCTGATGTGGACGATTTACAAGAGATGATTCCATATCTTAAGAAACAGAGAGACGAAATAGATGTTGCTCAGCGATATGAACAGGTATTTGTTTTTAACCTGTAACAAGAAAGACAATGTACTTTAAGCTGATCTTAAGTAAGAACCTGGGTCCCATTTTATTAAAAAGTCCAAAGTCCTAAGCCGTAAATGTTCAGTTAATTTACCTTAAAAACAAAAATTAAGATTGTTTAATCAACACTCCCCTTCCTCAAGTCTTTGTACATTTTCAAACAAAATATTGATCGTTAATGAATACCTGCTTCATTTACAAAAATAGATTATGACATAATAAGCTAGATCTATGGACCGCCTCTTGGTTGTCATAAAGACGATAGATTATGACATAATAAGCTAGATCTATGGACCGCCCTCTTGGTTGTCATAAAGACGATAGATTATGACATAATAAGCTAGATCTATGGACCGCCTCTTGGTTGTCATAAAGACGATAGATTATGACATAATAAGCTAGATCTATGGACCGCCTCTTGGTTGTCATAAAGACGATAGATTATGACATAATAAGCTAGATCTATGGACCGCCTCTTGGTTGTCATAAAGACGATAGATTATGACATAATAAGCTAGATCTATGGACTGCCTCTTGGTTGTCATAAAGACGATAGATTATGACATAATAAGCTAGATCTATGGACTGCCTCTTGGTTGTCATAAAGACGATAGATTATGACATAATAAGCTAGATCTATGGACCGCCTCTTGGTTGTCATAAAGACGATAGATTATGACATAATAAGCTAGATCTATGGACCGCCTCTTGGTTGTCATAAAGACGAGACCTGATCTGTCACAAGTCTTTAATTCATGTGAAAAACTTGTTAGTGTGGTAGAGGGTATATGGTATGACTATAACCATGCTGTAAATATGATGCAAATAATATTGTATATGTGACACAAATAATATTGTGTATATGACAAATAATATTGTGTATATGACAAATAATATTGTGTATATGACAAATAATATTGTGTATATGACAAATAATATTGTGTATATGACATAAATAATATTGTGTATATGATACACACAAGTTATGTTAATTCTATGACATAATTTTAATGTTTTAATTCAAGTGTGTATATGAAAACACTTTTTGATAGTCTTCATCATGTGTAAAAGATATGACTTTTTACGTACAGTTTAGTCAACATATGCATGACATGACTTTAACAATTTAATTATTTATGTACATGACATGACTTTTTACAGTTTAGTCGATGTGTACATGACATATGTAGTGATGATGAAGACAGAAAAGGTCGCAGGTCGAGGTCGTCGAGTCCTTCACGTAGAAAGAATCCACTGTCAGAGAACTTACTCCAGGAAATTGTTACAACCTTAGAGGGGTGGAAGAGGGACCAGGAGGGATTGCAGGTAAAATATCAGATATATGGTTTGAATGGAGAGGAAAATTTTACTGTTTGATAGATTCACCCTCTTGACATTTTTATTGTCAAACTTTGATGTCATCAATTTGTGATACTTCTATTCCAATCTTATTTAGCTCACCTGGGGGCCGTAATGTTGCCACAGCAGGGGTCTAAAATTGAAGTGACAAAGAAAACAAATAAACATTAAAGTTTTTTCACATTAGCAACATTGTTACACTGTCTTAAAATCATAGGTAAATATTTGCATCAATTGAACATCAATGTTTTTTTTCTGATATTTTCCCCTTGGGTAAATCTGTGGTTAATTGGACAGGCCTCTGTGGATGAGTTGTTAGAGCATTATGCTTTGAATCTTACGATATCTGGCTTGAATTTAAGTTTTATTTTGTAATTTACCAAAAGTTGAACAGAAATATTTACATTCATCATACTGATTTATACTATGTTTACCTCAAGCCCAGTGAGACTACAGTCTACAATATATTGAAATTGTCTGACCTATTATTAGCTCGCTGGGACAAAATGTCCAGAGGGCTAATGTCATACCCTTGGCATCACCCCAAGACAAATACAATAACTAAATAGTAAGTCAGACATTTTTTTTTTTATCAACTTCTTTCATTTTATTCAGGAACTTCAAATATCTGTAAACAAATTGAGTGAAAGGGTGGCGCCATGGCTGAAAATTCATCTAATTGGTGACCCTTCTGTGGACAGGATTGTATCTGCAGCAGATAAACTGGTGTACGATGATGGGATTATTCGGGAAAAGGTTTGTCAATGTTTGCCTAAAAGATTTTTTTTCATTTTGCATACCTTTGGCAAATCCTTCACATACTAAACTGCCACTTCAAGGAATAGGCTAGATTTTCTTCAAAACACCATTTAATCTGTATTGATAATGCCACAGCTCACGGGTAGAGTAACAACAAGACCATTCTGTGATTTATAGCTTACTTCTGTTAGGTTTAGAAGAGTCTGTTGACTTGACATTGGTGTACAATAAAGAAGATAGGTTGAGATCACATTTCAAGACCATCTTGTGATTTTTAGCTACCTCTATTAAGTTTGGAAAAGCTTATGCTATCAGCCCAGTGTTTGTGTATGCTTAAAATATGATTGGTCATGTTGGTTGAGGTAAGGTTTGCATGTCTCCTGATTCTAAGCACATGGTGATTGGTCATGTTGGTGGAGGTAAGGTTGGCAGGTCTCCTGATTCTAAGCATAAGATGATTGGTCATGTCGGTTGAGATAAGGTTTGCATGTCTCCTGATTCTAAGCACATCATGATTGGTCATGTTGGTTGAGGTAAGGTTTGCATGTCTCCTGATTCTAAGCACATGATGATTGGTCATGCTGGTTGAGGTAAGGTTTGCACGTCTTCTGATTCTAAGCATTTCACATGCTTCATGTTCTGGATTATCATTATTTGTTTTGTTTTTTTCTAATGACCCGCTTTTGGACTTTTCAATTCTGTGGTTAACTCATCAACCCCTGAAAAACAATGGAATCTTCTGTAAGTCAATGGCTTAGACCAGCCCATATGTGTTTTAAGGGGTGAATGGGTTAAGATGATTGGTTGAGACCAGGTTTATTATTGGTAAATATTTATTTATAGAGCCACCAGCTACAGGTGATGTGCCACAAATCTTGTGCCGTGGAATTACCCCAGTGCAGGGCGGATAAATACAAAATGACCGCTGATATACAATTCTGTTTGCATCTGTACATGTTGTAATGGCGATATTCCAACACTTTAATGAGGAATCTCATATTTTTGACATGATCATTTTTATGACATTAACCAATGGCAGTGAGACGTGTGTTAAAATACCATTGATAATTAATTTTTTAATAGAAAGATTTTTGTTTTATTCTAGGATGGAAAAGAACATCCGTCTCGAACTGTCTTAGAAAACATAGTCCAGCATTTCCAGACTCTATTTGATGTTCCTACTGTGTCCGGAATTTTCCCACGTATGAATGATATATACACAAAACTTGGAGAGGTGCACAATGTTCTGAATACCTTGAAGAACTTACTGGGTCTAGGTAAGCAAATGAGCTATAATTTTTATCATTAAATACAGTTGTATTATTATATCATTATTGACTTTTGATGAGGTTGACACCTTGATTTACCAACCTTAGTGAAGTGATATTCACTGTCAGAGGCCAACAGCCGAGGTTAATATCACTTTGTTTTATTTTATCCTTGGTTGCTGCATACCAGTAAATACTGTGCGCTTTCATCTTAAAATCATTTAAAGTTAGTTGAGCTTGACAGTATTGAGTTAATTTGGTGGTTTCCATACAAGATGTGAGCTTGGCACCAGAAAAATTAGAAATTGTTCAAGTCTTTAAAAGAATTTACTCTACTTCAGCTTATTACAAAATATGATTGGCTTGGTGAGTCAGGTTGAGAATATTCTCAGTCTTAAAGAAAATGCTGAAATGAGCCTAAGCTGCATTTTCCAAAAGAGATTATTCTGTTTTTTACAACTTAGATCCCGCTAGGGTCATTTCAAATTAAGTGGGAAAGTTTGCCAGTTTTCTTGCGGAAGGTCGGTGGTCTTTACCCGGGTAACCGGGGTTTCTCCTCCACCAATAAAAACTGGACGCCATCATATGACTGAAAGATTGTTGAGTATGGCGTAAAACAAAAAATCAAATCAAAAAAATCAAAATACAACTTAGATTGATGTACAAAACCAAAAAGAGGGATATACACAGGCATAAAAATTCCTACACAGTATTCTTTTGTATTTTGCGAAAATAAGGTCAGGTCCAGTGTCGTACGCATCTACAAAAAGTAATGTAGAATTAATCATTTGCTAACAAATATTTGCCAGACTGCATTTCTCAAGCAATTTTCACAAAATATATAGGAATTTAAGAATGTTTATGCCCGTTGATGTTTTATGCCACACTCCATCATTTTGCCGTTATATGATGGCAGACATATAATCAATGGTGGAGGAGAGAACCCAGATATATTGTACCCGTTAAGAGACCATCAGTGTTCTGCAATTTAATTGGTAAACTTTCTCACAAATTCAGCCTTGGCTCCAGCAGGCCTTAAACCTAAGCTCAGTAAGGTGATCTTAATAGTGACTAATTACTGTTGTCATCATCATATGTACATTACATTTGGCAGGCAAAGACTCCAAGTCTTCCGAAATAGTAGATGCAGTGGGCCACCTTTGTCAGGTGCACGGGGAAACAACTACTAAACAGCTGAAATCTTTACTGCAGACGGAGGATCTAGAGGGGTATGTCATGTAACCTTCAATGTCATAGAAATAACTGAATGATAGATGGGACAGGTGTTCCATCCAAAGAAAAAAAAAACAGACTTATATAGAATAGACACCTCTATATTCCATTTTTAGCTCATTTGATTCTGTGTGTGTATATATATATATATATATATATAATAATATATATATATATGTTAATATTTATTTACTTTCATCATTAAAGTTGTAACACAATATTGCAGCCTCTCTTGTGCTCCCTCCTCTCTCTCTCTTTCTCTCTCTCTCTTGCTCTCTGTCTCTCTTTCTCTCTCTCTCTCTTACTGTTTTTTCCCCGAGTACTATTTTTTGTACATTTTAATTGAATTTTTCAGGGTCATAAGACGGCTAGAAGAACATCAAGATTTTTTCCCAGCTTTTCAAGAAATCGTAAAAAAATTGTTTGAAATATTAGGTAAGAATTGTGTTAGTTGTTTTTTTTTATCTCTGTTATCACTTCCCAATGTTACCAATGGTAACAGTACCAACAAATAGATTTCTGTCAGTTAGTAGCTGAGTTGAGTATCATACAGATTGGTGTTATACATGTTATAGTAACACTGAATATCACACTCAATTGATTGACTTTATTTGGTTTTTTCGTTTTAACTCTTTTTACGTATCAGATGGTAATAGACAAGTCTGAGACAATACAAAAGAACAACTATTTTGCTATATTCACGGTCAAATTAAATACCCATGAAATAGTAATACCTTTAAAGTCTGATTATAATGTTAATGCTTAGTGTCTCAAAACACTCCCGACATTGTTAAATTCATATCCCGCAATTACTTAAGACTATTAGGTGTGTGTTCTTTGGGTAGATGTTAGGTTGGGACTTGTTTTGTTTGTAACCTATGAAAACTTATGTAAAATAGTCCCCTTGATTTTTTTACTTTTTTTGGCATTTTCTTCAACTTTTTTGCATTTTCTTCAACAACTTTTTTTTATCTTTTTTTTCAGACATACAACGAATGGATCAGATAATTCCAGCTGTGAGGGCATTAAAACTGTTAGCAGGCTGAAAACGATTGATTGATTGACTGATTGATTGATTGATTGAGTTTAATTAGGTCAGAAATACTCTGTGATATCATTAGATCTACACAAAAGAAAACTATGCAAGTGTATGCACTTTATTTCATTCATGAAGAGTGTGTCCTTGTTTGTAAATTCAGATCTGTCAATAAGTATATGTTGCATAACCCCCTTACATACAGACATAGACTAGCCTGTGTTATTGTTATAGAGAGTTGAGGAAGAGTCCATCGCTGTAACAGGGGTGTATGAGTTCAACTGTGGTTTACAAATGTTTGTGAAATGTATTGTATTGAAGACGAAAAAGATTTCAAGATGGAAGTGATCTGGATGAAGATAAAGATGTATTCTTTATCTGTTTCAAGAATCTCTGTGTTACTGATACACAACATTGATGTTTTACTTCAAAGCAGCTACTTCACAGAAATTCATGAAATTTTATGTACTGTTGAATAAAAAAGCTACAGTGTCGTGGAGGCTTTGTGATTTTCTTATAAAACTATACAAAAAGTGCGGAAAAATATAGATTTTTCAGTTTTTTGACTTTTTGTAATGTTATTAAATCCATGTAGTTTTGTGTAACATGTTTAACTCATCACAAATACATTACACTAAAATAAAATTTTGACCTTACACACACACACACGAGTCTGTGAAAACACAATCTTACAACAAGTTCATCGTCCAACATTTGTAATATAGATGACGTTTAAGGATAAATTTTAAATGTGTTTGGTTCTCAGACAATTTTTTTTTTGTGTAAAATTTTTGTTGAATTTTGATGAAACATTAAAAATAATCTGAAAACTGAATTGTCAAAGTTTAAAGAAGAATTTGTTTGATGTTCACTAAACATACATAGATGCCATGACGACAGATCGATTAATTTACATAAATACTAGCAGAGGTTGTTGTAGTTCAATGCATATACTATAATTTGGGACCAATTCAAAAGGTTTGTACTCACTTGAATTATCTCCCTTTATTCTGTTGTAATATTAAATCTGAATAGTGCCAAAAACTGACATTTTTTTTCCTCATTGATTGTGACATTTTTATATGGTCCCGTAGGCAGTTTATTTTTAAGTTTAATTTATATTTATATCTTCGGTATCATTTTTTTAACTTGTTTATTTATTCCATTTATTCATATACTAGAGGGGAGGTAAAAAAAAAGTACATAGAACAAGGTACATTTTCTATTATTTTGATATGGTCCCCATTTACCGGTACCTTAATGCACCTGACCTACTTTTTTAGACTGGGTATACCTCTGAGTGGAACGTCTTTTACTTTATGGTCCTCCAACCATGCTTCTATCTAAGTCTTGAATTCATCAATAACCATCTTTATCGATTCTATACAAAAGGAGGGCTAGAGCAGAAGACTCTAAAACTTGTTCATGCTCAACTCAAGTCTCAACCAATCAACTGCATTGTTACAAATATATCATCAATTCTGATTGGTAGAGATTGAGTCAGCTGTGAGTTGTATTATTTGAACAAAAGTTTGTGACCAGTATCTTTTTGCTCAACTTTCTGCCTTTATATGAGGGTCATCTACGTCAAATATCCCTAAAGGAACACACAGATATGTAGTGACCAGTAAACATTTAAATCGGTCAGATGTTGCATTGCCTAATTGCCTAGATATAAGTCTAGAAATGTTGTTATTAGGTTTGGGTGAAAAAACATGTTCTATGGACTTTCTGACCTCTCCTTTAGATACAGTCGACTCCAAATATAACGAAGTGGAATTGGAGATAAATTTAAACCTTATTATAACCAAATTTTGTTATTAGAATTTATAGAGATATAATGTAAGAAATGCAAGGGGAATACATCATATATCCTCGTTATAACCAGTTGCTCGTTGTATACAGTCTTGTTATAAGTGGAGTTGACTGTATATATATATTGCATGTTGTCAGATTTGATATTATTCACATCAGTAGCTTTGGAGTTGTCTGTAAAACACAAGTCTTCCAGGCAGCTTAACCTTCAATAAAATATGTGTACTCTCGAATTTGTTGTTCTGTGTTAAACTGAGTTTGTTTATTGTTGTTTAACGTCCCACTCAAGAATATTTCACTCATATGGAGACGTCACCAAATGCCGGTGAAGAGCTTCAAATTTTGGCCTATGCTTGGCACTTATGGCCATTGAGCAGTGAGGGTTCTTTAAATTGCCGACACCTACTGTGACACGGGACCTCCAGTTTTTACTGTATCATCCGAAATACAGAAAACCAACCTGTCGACGGCAGGACTCGACCTCACGATCCAGAGTCAAGCACGCTACCGACTGAGCCAGGCCGGCTCTGTTAAACTGAGAGAATGAACATCTGTAAGGTTTGAATATTGTCAAAAAAAACAATCCAGTAATTGTGAGCTTCTACGAGAAGTTGTGACTCTAGTGTACACACAAAGGACACACATAGTCAAAATTTAAATTTTGCCAGATAATGATTACAAATGCTCCCAGTAATTTAACTGCAAAATATTTTTTAAAAAATTCAGCAAAAATTACCAGAGATGCAAAGTTTCTTAGGAAACCGTATTTTATACAAGACGACATCTATGAAAACTAAGGGAATACATTGCTAAGTTAATAAATAGGCCAGTGATATTTTTGGAAAGAACAACATCACTGGAAACTGTTTTACAATTTTAACTCATCAACCCCTAAAAAACAATGGACTCTTCTGTAAATCAATGAATTGGAAGAGTCAGAATGTGTTTTTAGGGGTGAATGATTTAAGTAAAACTAGGACATCCATTGTATTTACTTGCTTTTCAATTTCACACTCGATGATTTCAGTGAAAATTTAATCCTGATTTTCGTTTGATCATGGTTATTATGTGTAGTTATTCTTCAGCATAATTCAGTTCTGAGGTGGTGACCAGTTTTTAACTGTGGAGGAGGGTTACGATGTAGCCTACCCAGGAATAGACCACTAACTAACCTTCCATAAGGTTAAATGGCAAACTTTGTCACCAAATCAGTTTATTTTCCAGTGTGACTGGATTTGGTGACTTAAAGTCGAATTTCAAATGATATTCAATTTTCGACCTCATTTGAGGTTAATACATGGTGTTATCAACCCAAAAAACTGATATTTTCCCTCGACGGAAGGAAAATATCAGTTTGTTGGGTTGATAACTCCATGTATTAACCTCAAATGAGGTCAATAATTATTTTATTACATGCTGTTTATTTAATTACTTTGACACCAATGTGTAAATCTCGCAAATATCAGTAAGATGTGAGAATCTAGCCACGTAGCTGTGATCTTAAAAAGGATGAACAACTAAAACACAACAGTTTTAAATGGCTGTTAATGTGTTGCACGTCTAGTATTTTTAGAATCATTCCCTTCCAATAATGTTTGGACGCCATCATCATCAATTGAGGCGAAACAAAAACGTTTGTTTACAGTCTCATCGTCTGTCATCTTGAATGCACTTCCTTGACGCTTAATATAGCTAGACAGCGTTGGTGATTGGCTATACAATAAATGCCTAGCTAGAAGGAGTTTGGGAATTCCCTTGTGCTATTTTTGGTTACGACCTCGATGTGTTGGATTGTTATATCAACCTATGAAGCGATTTATGGGTTGTTATAACAATTAAATGAGAAAAGAAAGTATGAAACAAGTCAATCAGAAACTAGATGATAAGAGAGTTATGTAAAAATTGTTCTTGTTATTTGTTGCGTTGAACAAACAGTAGGCTATACATAGATATTTTCAGCCCTGGATATTTTTGTCCCTTTACGACAGAAAAAAAATTCACCCAATGTCTTTAAGTCACTCTAAATCATCACAGTCAGATGGATGGCTTGGAAGTCCAAGCTTCTGTTATTTGGCTTTAAACTTTTCGTCCCCTCCATTTAATTTCTGTCACCTTTTCACTTTGCATTCTCATGTGAGGGCAAAAATTAAATGAAGGGGACAAAAATTTCCATCAACCTTAAACAACACAGATAAGAAGCCTACAATTCAACATGGATTAATTTTGAAAAAAAAAAGTATGTTGTTGTTCTAGTTCTTTTCCATGTCATGTTAGGCCCGGCACATAAAATAATAGTCACTCATCCTGACCACATTGGCATCAGTCCATAACACAGGTCAAAATTTGTGGCACCTCATTTAACTGTTCGATATCTCCATAAAAGCGAAACATTCCTGATGAAATGTAAAACAAAAATAAAGCAATCAAAATCATTTACATGATATTTAACACAGATATAGTGGAAGAAAGTTCAAGCAATTGAAATTTATAAATTTCTGATAACAAGCATCTTTGGCCTCAAGCAACAATGAAGAAAAAACAAATAAGTCAGTCCATTTTTTATTTATTCATATGTTTGTCAATGATCACACTAAAAAAAACAACAGATTAGTCTATATGTTATCACTCTAGACCATATAACTACCAATAGGCATACTTAAGGTCCAAATTAAAAATTTTGTTTGACAAATCCTGACTGACCAAGAAATGTCAGCTGACTGAAATAATAATGTCGCTTTTTTTTAAAGAAAAAAAAACGAACATTTTTTTCCGCTCTCTGGAAATCAAATCTTCCATTCCGTCATCAGAACTCTAGAGTCAAGTATATATACAAAAATAAAACAACATGTAAATACATATATTTATATGTATATTTTATACATATCAATATTTTTATACAATATTTTTACAATTAAAATATTTTTCCTACCTACCTATCCAAGTTAAACAAACTAAGGTCCGGATTGGTCAAATAAACAATCTTTTTAATTTAGTCCTAATAATAAAATGTTCTCTGTCACCAAGCACTCATTTATCAGATTATATAAAAAAAACTTCTGGTTATGTACAGCACATACTTTTCATCACAAAAATCTTTCATATACATTTAGGATAAAATATAATCAATTTATCATCATATGTAGTCTATAGTCTAAAAATGTCAAAATAATAATAATAATAATAATAATATACAAAATACATGTTCAATGTTAGAAAAGATCTAGATAAAACATCTCATATTTCTTGTGTCTCAATCAGCTCTCTGTACACATTTTACAGATTATACTCTAGTTGTTTCCCTTGTATATAACTCTTCAAATTGAAGAATACAGAATGTACAACATTGTAAATAGTGGTGAATACAAAATTGTACAAACTAATATTGGTTTGCAGTTTCAATTTACATATTATTTCCATTTTATTTCAAGTGTAATTTTAACCCTTTCAACTCTACAGACCATGGTAGACTGGTCTTTGAAAATAGAAAAAGTAGCATATCATTTAAATAGGCCTACGTAGGGATCTAAGACTAAGTGTTAATCAATTGGAGAACTTTCCTTGGAGCAGAGTGTAAGTGTCCGAGGTAGGATACTTCACCATAAGTGGAGCTAACTAGTAGGCCTACTCGCTGGTCTGTTCCTGCAAATTGTACAAACTCTCTGTTTAGTAAATACAAAAAAATCTCACAGGAATATAACTCTATGTACAACGTATACCGTTGTTGGAATCCCCAGTATTCTATCGGCTTCTGGAGCACGGAGAAAATAATAAGGAGTAACACTTGTAATGCTTACAGCTGATCATGTTGTTTTCCTGGATTATACACATTCAAGTTTGTTTAGGACTGCTAAATGTACCTCCATTATTGGAGATCGGATAACTTGAAAATAACAAATTGATTTTACAAGAACAAATTAAAATCTACTTGTATATTACATCATGTAATAGATAAATGTGAGTCCCAGTATTACCTAGGATTTTGTACTACATTCAATATGGAAGCAAAACATGAAACATTTACATTTGAATTAATAGATATATTTACCAAATTAGACCCAATAAGTGCTCAGGGTGCTATGAAAATAGAAAAAAAAGGGTGGGTGCTTAAAGAGACCAATTAATCGTCAAACTAAGATAAAGCTGTTGATTTTTTATAAGGCACGGTGGTAAAATTGTTGTAGTTTAAACTGAGGACACACATCAACATTCTTGTGCTGCTGGGGCTAGAGATAAACTGTTTCTGAAACATTTTTCTGCTTCACATCACCTTGTCAACCATCTAGAAAAGATACTTGATCGTTTGTGGAAAAAGGGTGAGGGGCACTTACAGGGACATGGGTGCTTATTGGGTCAAATATAGTATACAGACATCTGTGTATCCTAAATTTGGCAATTTTCAAATTTCACACTCTTACTGAAACATCATGATTGTATTTACAATATCACTTCCCTCATACATTGTCATAAAGCTCTGACAAAATCTGTATAAATTATGATTATGCTTATACATGTATAAAACTGCGTATAAATATCACAAAAACATATAAAACATTCAGAAAGTTGTAGATACATAATAAATACACAAAGATGTAATTGTAAAGGGCAATAAAAATTATCTGATATAGATCTATAACAAAATCTTACAGCATTTAACATTCTGTGTTATTACTGTGTTATGTGTATATTGTACAGGACATGTGTATTTGAAGTGTGTTTATGTGTAACCTGTGTAATGTATCACATGTGTTGTGTATATGTTTGAGTGTGTGTTAATGACTACATACATGTACAGTAGAACCAGCTGATATTTAACTCTGTTACATTGAAATCCTGCTTTATTTGAAACCATTTTGATTTTGTGGCCAATTTTTCTTTATTACCATTTTAACTCTGTTATTTTGAAATCCCTGTTAATTTGAAAGAAAAATTCCTTCCTGTCCGAGTTCAATATATCCAGGTTCGACAGTATATATGTGTTATGTATATTTGATACACTGCGGAAGTTCAGGAAAGTGTCGTGAGAGACCACTCTTCTGAGAGACACCACCGGTTTTGGGAGACCGGATTTTGAGAACCAGTCTTTTAAATAATCCTTTAAATACTACCTCTTTTAAACAACCACCTGTCTTGAGAGACCACAGTTGAGGGACAGATGGGCTGGTTAAGATAGGTTCCACTGTACTAGCATATGACTAAACTTATCTTACATAGATTTACTTTACCAATAAAACCACTTAGGTGCTCTGAAAATAGTTTAAAATGGGGCCTATTGTTTACCACATCCTGTTAGCACCTTCTTTTTCAGATATATTCTAATTTATAAACAATGGAATCTCGTTATGTCAAAATCGAATGAGTGGAAATTCTGGATATGCCAGAAGTGCAAAGGCTAGTCCTAATTTTTTATGGATTGAAAAAATGTCAATAAAAATTTTCATTTACATATGTAATCTCAAATTCTGGATATCTTGTTCCTGTGAATTTACAGATAACGAGATTCCAATGTATTATATATTTGTCATAATAACTACATGTACTCTATAATTACATGTACATGTAGTTCTCCCATACACCACTTCTGTTCAGTGCCACTGAGCACCTCATGTGGTACCACATATTCAGATATCAGTAATACTCCATTTTAAAATTTCAATATATAATAAAAGACTATAAAAAATAAAAGTTTGGTTTATAGATCACAGTTAACGTTCCATTGCCACTCTGAAAATCTCCCTAGATATTCATTATTGCCAGTCACAGATATGTTCTTTCAAGGGAGATAACTTCTGCTGCCTCTACATCAGTTGTACCACTGGTTCTAAAAATACAAAACGCATTAATTTAATTAATGGTTCAAAAATTAAAATAACATACAATTTTAGTTCAATTACATGGTAAATCAGTCTGAATTATCGAAGGACATTTGTGGCATTATATATATTAGTTCTATAAACTTGCAAAAAAATTCAATCACACAATTTTGGAAGTTGGAATTGCATTTTATAAATTTTGAAATTATTCAACGAATAATTCATATCATGATTGATAGAATATTTTTACATTTTACAAAATGAGCAGACAAAATTTTTTTTTTTTTTAGAAATAAAGTTATATATGTAAATTTTACACTACAAACTTAAGTAAAATGGCTTATCCATTACATTCTTAAAAAGATCTGTATCAATATATATTGAAGTTATAAAACAATACAGGGAAAAGTTTTGTTTTGAATTTAAATTAATTTTTTTATTGAATAAATATTCCATATGGGTCCAGCCCTATAAGCTGTAGAAAATGCTATGACTTTACATGCTAAAATTTTGACTTGATTTTTCTGAGAATAAAACATTGTAGAAGTACGTGCATTTGTATTATTGCTATTGGTCACACAACAGAGACTGCAATTAGTGTAAAGTTGCATAAGCTGTGTTTTTTTAGCCCCCTCCCACTCTTTTTTTAACTACTTAGATTGGTGTACAATAATAAATAAGAGATACACACAGGCATACAAACTCTTAAATCCCTTATATATTTTGCAAAAAAATACTTGAGAAACCCAGGTTTGGCACTATTTCACTTTCAATTGATTAACTTAATCTTGTTATTTGTAGATGACTTGACCTTACTTTCACAAAATGTATGGGAATACAAGATTTTTTTTATATGTCTGTCTAGTATAGCTCTTATTTGTTATTGTACATCAAGTACAAGAGGTAAAAGTAGAAAAAAATCAAAAATTTTTTTTGGTAAACACAGCTAATGTCCCTTTCAGACTAAACACACATGTTTTATTTGTTTGTATTATTGTACGTGCCACTAAAAACTTTCATTTATGTAGAGATATTACAGGCTGTATGTGAAGTACCACAAATTTTGACCTGTGTTATGGACCGATGCCAACTGCAGTGAGATTTCTTTTACGTGCCATGTTTGTTGCACACTAAGAGACCTCCCCATTTAAAGTCTCATCCAAAAGACATGTAACTTTCCCCTCTCATGCAGTCCCTATCTTATTTATATTCTTAGAAATGGCCAGAGACTTCCTGCTTGCAATATGAACATTCTAGCACTAGACAATTTTAACAGGTCATACTACATGCAATCGCTTGCAGTGACTCAATTTTCAAACAGAACGAAAACAACAACAACTGCAATGATGACAGACAACATACTTCTGATCAGAAAAACTCAATTAAGCCTCCAGCTCAGGTAAGATAAAAAGGTAATATATATTTTTGATTGAGTTTATTAAGTATAATATTGGATTATAATTATTTTTGTTCTTTCCAGAGAATTTATTGTACACAATAATTGAGTTTATGTGAACATTGTTTGAATTACTCCATGCATAAGAAGTATTAATGAACACTGCAACTGAATTAATGTATGCATGCTGTTAACTAAAATATTAACGGCATCTAGTGTGATTCTACAGATGCACAGCTAGTTTTATTAAATGTGAATTAAGCAATCATGTTACCAAGCATAGTCCATGTCATATTGGAGGGGTGGAGGCTTGTGAACCATTTCAAGGCAGGAACATGTTTAAATAGCGGTAATGAAGCATAACAGCGTAAAAATTAGACTGGCAAGATTAAAAGTTCCTACTTGTCATTATACCAATGGGGAGTAAAACGTATCTTATACCTAGAGGTCACCAATGGGGAGTAAAATGTATCTTATACCTAGAGGTAACCAGTGGGAAGTAAAACGTATCTTATACCTAGAGGTCACCAATGGGGAGTAAAACGTATCTTATACCTAGAGGTCACCAATGGGGAGTAAAATGTATCTTATACCTAGAGGTCACCAATGGGGAGTAAAATGTATCTTATACCTAGAGGTAACCAGTGGGGAGTAAAACCTATCTTATACCTAGAGGTCACCAATGGGGAGTAAAACGTATCTTATACCTAGAGGTCACCAATGGGGAGTAAAATGTATCTTATACCTAGAGGTAACCAGTGGGGAGTAAAACGTATCATACCTTGAGGTAATGAAGAGGGAGTGAAACATAACTCATACCTAGAGGTAACCAATGGGGAGTTAAAAGTATCTTATACCTAGAGGTAACCAAAGGGGAGTAAAACATATCTTATACCTAGAGGTAACCAAAGGGGAATAAAATGTATCTCTTGTAAAGCTTATCATAACTGACTAGTGAGTAGAATCACCAATACCACAACACAAATGATATATTTACTGCTAATAGAGTGCCCCATCTGCCATAGAAATAGAGTAAAAACCTGCTTTAGCATTTAAAGACCACCTGGTCACAAAGACTGTTTTTTTTTTTTTTGCTGTCCCCAATAGTACCATTTGTGTACTAATCAAACTCTATGTAAAGACCCCCTCCCTATAAAGTTTTTTCTTGTGTCTCTAAGGAGGTCGTTATATATACAAGTTTCACTGTATTGTCTTTCAAGACAGAAGATCTCTCAAGATACATCATAATAAAAGAATGATAGAATCTTATATGATGGTTTGTTGTGGACAGGGAAATCTTAAAACCAGAGGGAAAGAACATGACTATCCACAACGAGGCTTTGTCGAGGGTTTTAAGATTTCCCTGTCCACAACAAACAATCATGTTTGATTCTTTTTTTCCCCACAATTGCAGTCTTTACAACAGGGCAAACGTCAATAGAACCATGTTCAAAGTTAAAAACTTAGATAATGCATCTGTGCACTGTCTTTCCTGAGGGAAGGAAGGAAAGACAGGTTTATCTTTTTACAGTTAATCATTATGTTTTACAGGCAATTGTGGGAGAATAATTTAACCTAGTCATTCTCTGAATGTGGTCATTATTGACAGTGGTCTCTCAAGGCCGGGTTCACTGTACAAAGATACAGTGAAACTTGTATATAGGATCCACCTTAATGTGCAGGTGACCCTTATACACAGGTTCAAATTAGTTGAAGTATGCAGTCAAGGGACTTGAAAAAACTGACCTTTATAAACAGGTAATCCTTATATAGAGGTGGCCGCTATAGCAGGTTTTACTGTCTTTTTAACACTCCTCCGTTATTTCCATTTTATCTAAAGGGGCAATAGCTGTGGGGTGCTTTTTCAAAAAAAAATTTCATTCCTTTTTTACTGTTTAAATTAATATACAATAACAAAAAAGAGATATGCACACGCATAAAAATTCTTAAATTCCTATATATTTTGTAAAAATTGCTTGAGAGGCCAACTTTGGCAATTATTCACTTGCAATAGATTAATTCAACCTTACTATTTATATATATATATATATATATATATATATATGTATACCAAACTGGACCTGACCTTAATTCATCATCAACCCCTGAAAAACAATGGACTCTGCTGAAAATCAATATATAGCTCATATTTGTTATTGTTCATCAAGTACACATACTAAAATTAGGGGGAAAAAAATGGAATAATTTTTGTTGGATAACACAGCTGATGCCCCTTCTACCAATGATAAAAATAAAAAAAAAGGTTTACAAAAAAACAGTTGAAAGTAGTGATGGGGTGATATAGTCAGTTATGATGGAAAATCGATACTCTGATCATCAGTTATAACCGTCCATAATACATTAATCGTTCTCAGTGGGTTTTCTACAGTAAAATGCATATAACCTGGCGGGGGGGAGTCTAATGAACCCTTTCTTGACCTGGGTGAGTTTATATTTTAGGAAATATAGCATAACATTAAAATGGCATTGACTAGAGCAATCGTTCCTACTTGTCACCATACATGAGAGAGAATACAGTGAGGAATAAATCGTTTTTTCCCATAGAGCTTGTCTTTACCGAAAAGTGAGTAGAACCATCCTTACGATCATCAAAAGGTTACTCCGCTGTGCCATCTTATGTGAATCGGACAATATGCTACAGTGCACAGTATAAAAGAAGAATTAACAATTTAATATATTTATTATGGAACGCATGTGGAATACTGTATGGCAAATAAATAAATGCAAAGTGTCCAAAGTGTCCAATAGTAGAGTGAATGAGTGTTTTTTAATTGTTTGAGAATGACTGCTGGGGAGGCAAGTTGAAAGTGGTAATTTAACCAAATATGTAATTGATCGCATTGCTTTTTCTGACTGCCCATGGCACTAATTGTAGTTATATATATATGTGACCACTCAACAGGGAATGTTTACTCCTCCATTGCACCTGATCCCACCTCTAGATTTCCAGAGGTCTGTGTTTATCCAATACTCACCAGATTTGTATATATATATCATTGATATCCTGAAGAATTATACCTTGGTATTCTTATATAAACATGATGCATACTACATTATCAACGAGTTTAAACAAAAAGTTGGCTACATGTCTCTAAATGTTTATGTAAATTATTTCAGAGTTTTCAAAAAATTATTTATTAATATCTTTTTTATGTATCTTAAAACAATTAAAAAAAAAAGATAGATAATTCTTCTTGGAATATATATATATATATATATATATATATTATATATATATATATATATATATATATATATATATATATATATATATATATATATATATATATATATATATATATATATGGGTATCCACTCTACTACCCAGGTCACATAAGTGAGATATATGGGTATCCACTCTACTACCCGAGTCACATTAGTGAGATATATGGCTATCCACTCTACTACACAGGTCACATTAGTGAGATATATGGGTATCTACTCTACTACAATAAGTGAGATGTATGGGTATCCACCCTAGTACCCAGGTCACATTAGTGAGAAGTGAGACATATGGGTATCCACTCTACTACTCAGACCCCTGACTTAGATCTACTGCAGATTCTGTGAGAAACAAATGAATAAGCTCACACACATGCAAAGAATCTTTGGTATTTTTACCAAGAATAAATTAACCTTGTCTTGATGTCATGGTTTACAGTTTTGTTCCTTGCTGTCCGCATATGAAATAATAAAGATGACAGTATAAAGAAAACTACATTTTAGAATACCAAATTTCAGTATTTTAATATCTCTGAATAGTCTATTTGATTTGTGTTTGTTTTCTTTCATTCCTTAACTTGCTCTTTAGTATTTCTAATTACCCAGTTATAAATCCATTATAAATTCCATTTTTTCCTACAAATTTAAAGCTGATATTGGGCTATATTTCTAATCACAAATCATATTTTTTTTCCCAATTTTTTGCCCAAAATTCCCAATCAGGAATATAACATAACATCTTTTCATTATTTCTTATTTTTATGCTGATATTTTCAATCATGTAATACTATTGAAGGATATGAGGATTACGTGCCAAAATATTTTTCTTGAGGGTGAAATATTTTATCTGGCGGCCACCACTAAATTATCTGGGGGCGGCCACATAATTATCTGCCAAAATATTTTTCTTGAGAGTGAAAATATTTTATCTGGTGGCCACTGCCACTTATTTATCTGGCCGCTGCCACTTAATTGAAGTCTGACTTGAGGCTGAGATCGCTTCATGATCTAGGGCCCTGAGCTGACTTTTCAAGTCCATTTTAGTCTTAACTTGAAACGTATTAACGAAATAATCATTTTATAATCAACTATACCAAACTTTAAACATGTTTAGAGATCGGATAGGCCTAGCTTATCACACTCTAGGATGCGCAGCAGGTGAAAATGCTTGAAATGATCAGACACTATGATGCATGGTGGGTGATAATACATAGAGAATAATACAACCTACACAAATTGTTTTTACAACTTAAAATTAGCCTTCCTCAAGATCCTATGCTGATATAACTTGTATTTCAGTGTAAATATGTTATTAAGATATATCTGAAATATGGTAGGCCTACTGGAACTTTGAAAAGTCAACATTCATGAATCCCTGTTGTGAGGCTGTTCACAGCCAAACATTGTGATCAAGGGAATAGCCTAATGTAGGCTACTTATATATGTGTACTTGTATCTAAAAATACCAATAAATAAGCACCAGATAATTAAATGGCGGCTGCCAGATGATTATGTGGTGGCCACCAGATAAAATATATTCACTCTCAAGAAAAATATTTTGGCAGGTGATCCTAATATGCTTCCGTAAATACGACAGCTTGACAATAAAAAAGATAAAAATTTAGCAAACTGCAAATCAAATTAACTAAAACTTAGAAATATAAGAGAAAAATTCCCAAAATGCCCAATTCCAGCACCAGCGGCTATGTTCCCCCAAAGGTAAGAAACATTCCTGCAATTATATGCCAAATACTGTTTATATCTGTTGTTCTGAAGTTAATACAGCATAACCTCCTTATCAAGACCATGTCATCGACAGGCTCCATTGCATGTCAATACTTTCATCCCAGAGGTTTCAACATCAAGTATCAAAATATCAAAATGTAAGTTTACGCAGAAATGGATTTTTGACCTTACTCCCTGATATCTGACTATTTGAGATCACATGATCACATAATTTTGTATGTGTCTCTTAGGTAACAGAAAATTGATGTATAAGTCATTATTTTAGATTATAAAATCTAGTATATATATATATATATATATATATATATATATATATATATATATATATATATATATATATATATATATATATACAGTAAAATCTGCTTTAGTAACTATCTGTGTACAAAGACCACATGGTCATAAAAACCACTTTTTCCTATCCCAAATAGTACCATTTGTGTACAAATCAACCTCTATATAATGACCACCTCCCTATAAAGACTAGTTTTGCTGTGTCTCTATGGGGGTCTCTATCTACAAATTTCACTGTATATATATATATATATATATATATATATATATATATATATATATATATATATATATATATATATATATATATATATATATATATATATATATATATATATATATATGTACACACACAAAAGAATCTCCTAAGTTTATTGACTAAGTCTGTTTTACAAGTCAAAATTTGTGACAGCTGGTGATTCTTACCAGGACTCAAATTAAACATAATATACATTGTTCCAATAGTCAAATCATTCAGGGTCCCCTATCTGTGAAACTGAGAGAACTGATGAATTAATACATGTCCACTATCTGTGTAACTAAGAGAACTGATGGGTCAATACATGTCCCCTATCTGTGTAACTGAGAGAACTGATGAATTAATACATGTCCCCTATCTGTGTAACTGAGAGTACTGATTAGTCAATACATGTCCCCTATCTGTGTAACTGAGAGAACTGATGAGTCAATACATGTCCCCTATCTGTGTAACTGAGAGTACTGATGAATCAATACATGTCCCCTATCTGTGTAACTGAGAGTACTGATGAATTAATACATGTCCCCTATCTGTGTAACTGAGAGTACTGATGAGTCAATACATGTCCCCTATCTGTGTAACTGAGAGAACTGATGAATTAATACATGTCCCCTATCTGTGTAACTGAGAGTACTGATTAGTCAATACATGTCCCCTATCTGTGTAACTGAGAGAACTGATGAGTCAATACATGTCCCCTATCTGTGTAACTGAGAGTACTGATGAATCAATACATGTCCCCTATCTGTGTAACTGAGAGTACTGATTAGTCAATACATGTCCCCTATCTGTGTAACTGAGAGTACTGATGAATCAATACATTTCCCCTATCTGTGTAACTGAGAGAACTGATGAGTCAATACATGTCCCCTATCTGTGTAACTGAGAGAACTGATGAGTCAATACATGTCCCCTATCTGTGTAACTGAGAGTACTGATGAGTCAATACATGTCCCCTATCTGTGTAACTGAGAGTACTGATGAGTCAATACATGTCCCCTATCTGTGTAACTGAGAGTACTGATGAGTCAATACATGTCCCCTATCTGTGTAACTGAGAGAACTGATGAGTCAATACATGTCCCCTATCTGTGTAACTGAGAGAACTGATGAATTAATACATGTCCCCTATCTGTGAAACTGAGAGAACTGATGAGTAAATACATGTC
The DNA here is from genome assembly GCA_030159075.1 of Atrina japonica. Lineage (NCBI taxonomy): Eukaryota > Metazoa > Mollusca > Bivalvia > Pterioida > Pinnidae > Atrina > Atrina japonica. The sequence goes on along the minus strand of BROG01000573.1, from coordinate 187,168 downwards.
CCCTATCTGTGTAACTGAGAGTACTGATTAGTCAATACATGTCCCCTATCTGTGTAACTGAGAGTACTGATGAATTAATACATGTCCCCTATCTGTGTAACTGAGAGTACTGATGAGTCAATACATGTCCCCTATCTGTGTAACTGAGAGTACTGATGAATTAATACATGTCCCCTATCTGTGTAACTGAGAGTACTGATGAGTCAATACATGTCCCCTATCTGTGTAACTGAGAGTACTGATGAATTAATACATGTCCCCTATCTGTGTAACTGAGAGTACTGATGAGTCAATACATGTCCCCTATCTGTGTAACTGAGAGAACTGATGAATTAATACATGTCCCCTATCTGTGTAACTGAGAGTACTGATTAGTCAATACATGTCCCCTATCTGTGTAACTGAGAGAACTGATGAGTCAATACATGTCCCCTATCTGTGTAACTGAGAGTACTGATGAATCAATACATGTCCCCTATCTGTGTAACTGAGAGTACTGATGAATTAATACATGTCCCCTATCTGTGTAACTGAGAGTACTGATGAGTCAATACATGTCCCCTATCTGTGTAACTGAGAGAACTGATGAATTAATACATTTCCCCTATCTGTGTAACTGATGAGTCAATACATGTCCCCTATGTTGACTATCTGAAACTTCATAAATGTAAGGTATTATATTTGTGGGAATTCAATTTTGTGGAATTTTTCTATAACCGCAAATATACAGTGGTGAAATTAAATTGACTGCGATTAAAGATAACTATACAGTAAGTAATTTTACAAATTATCTAAAAGGTTACTCAGGTGATTAAAAATGTGCAGCCATTATTGACAAAAATTATAGACTACAGGATTTTAGTTACATGTGCTTGTTTCACTAAGTTCAAATGACTGAGTATTCATACCAAAATATAACTTAAAATACAAAAAATAAACAACAATGACAACAATATAAACAACTGATAACACCCATGAATGAAGTCACTAGACCACTGCATGCAGTTTGAATAATTAGGAGTATACTTCTCTATGCTTGAATAAAATCCACAAGTTGTCTCCCTTTTTCATGTAATTTAAAAAAAAAAAAAAGAATTTAAGTTTACCTCATAACTGTTTCGTTTGTTTCGTCTGCTGACTGTGCCATTTCCAGCAAGTTTGCCTTTACTAAATTTATTCATCTTCTTTGTGTACAATTTACCCAGTTCACCAAAGTTTACTTCATCATAGATGTTCTCATCATCATCATTATAATCTCGATCTCGATTGTATGATCTGCCGAGATCAGAACCTTCTGCTCCGTGAGGTCTCCTTGATTGACCAATGTCCACTTTATTTTGTAACCCTCTTGATTTTATCAATTCACACATTCTGTCCTGATATGGTGCTGTAGACCCAAATTTCCTCTGACCCTGTCGGACTTCCCGCGGCAATGTATGACCTATATCAAATTTCATTTGTTTAGGTTGTCTACTTTCACTTTGAAATTCAGCAGAGTGTGGAACCTCCTCCACATTTCGAGATGCTCGAAGATAATTCCCTATATCTTGTTTGAATCTTTCATTTTGAAATGTCATTTGTAGTTGTTTTGCATCACTAATACTTTGTGAAAAACTCATCCCAAACGAAGTATTTCTCATTGAAATGCCAATTCCTCTTTGAGATTGAGACATATCAAAACGATCTCTTATACCTGAAATTAGATGTTTAGATAAAAACATCATGGTTAAATATACTGGGGTTTACAATCAGCAAAATATTCACTTGCCCTTCAGACCAGGTAGTCTGAATAAATACAAGTCTGAAAACAAATATCACTTACCGGTAACCTTCAGAGAAAGTAGACTGAAAATCCAGAAGTCTGATTATAAATATCACTTGTCCTTCAGAGCATTAGTCATCTGAAAATCCAGAAGCATGATTACAAATGTCACTTGTCCTTCAGAGCAAGTAGTCTGAAAATCCAGAAGCATGATTACAAATGTCACTTTTCCTGCAGAGTAAGCTAAAAGTAGTCTTAAAATCTCCCAAGTTTGAATACAAATGTCACTTGTCCTTCAGATGATTTAGTCTGAAAATAAAAGTCACTTGTCCTGCAGAGCAAGTAGTCTGAAAATGTTGAAGTGTGAATGCAAATGTCACATGTCCATCACAGCAAGAAATCTGATAATGTTAAAGTGTGAATGCAAATGTCACATGTCCTTCACAGCAAGTAGTCTGAAAATGTCACTTATCTGAAAATTAAATGTACCAGTACCCTTGTTTTCTATCAAAGTGATATTACACAATTAAGGACTTTTCTGTTGGTGATTATTGAGTGATATGAACCTTTTCTGTTGGTGTATATCAAGTGATATCAACCTCAGATACCTTATATTGACCTTGGACGAAAGTGATATCAAAGTGATATTACACAATTAAGGACTTTTCTGTTGGTGATTATTGAGTGATATGAACCTTTCCTGTTGGTGTATATCAAGTGATATCAACCTCAGATACCTTATATTGACCTTGGACAACATAAGGTATTTTAGGTTCATATCAAATGATACATCATTCCCTATATTTTTCTTTATTAAATTATAAAGGGGAGAGTCTGGGATAGCAAATTCTTACTTTTATATTAGTTTATAAAGGGGCAAATCTTTAAATATTGGTCAGCCAATTTTTTCCACTCTGTTAGTTCCTGGTGGTGGGGAAAACTAACTGGACAATCTGCCTCCCCTATTAGATCACCAAGGGGATAAACATCAGGCTAGCCAACTCTTTTCCCACATTAGATAATCAGAGGGGAAACTTGGGATTACCAGTATTCATTCATTAACACATTCACTCCGAAAGACACATTTGGACTGATCTTAGTCATTGATTTACAGAAGAGTACATTGTTTTTCAGGGGTTGATAAGTTTGTGATGTGCTGGGGTCAACCGAGCATATCACATCGGATTGTCACCCATCCAGAGTCTGACGGTGCTTAAGGTTGCCATTGCTTAACTCCAGTATATGGATTCAAAATTGTCCAGACACAAAAGCTAGCTATCAGACTATATACAGTTAATCCGTCAATATTCATGACTGTGTTATACTACCCACTCTGCTGACAAGCTTTGTCTGGAAGCATCATGGGTTCAACTAGAAATCCACAGCTTACATCTCCTGGATTTCTGGCTTTCTCACTGCCACCAAATGTAACGTGCTGGGGGGGGGGGGTCAACTAAGTGTATCACAACAGATTGTTACCCATCCAGATGTTGGCCACATTCGCTATTGCTTTACTTCAGTACACGAATATAAACACCAACCTTCCAGCCACAAAAGCTAGCTCTGCCTATATCCATCATTGTGTGACAAGTTACCTAGTAAACAAACGTGTATTGATGCATTTTGGTCACGTTCTTTACAGATCAATATCTCCAGGAGTCAAGACCAAATTATATAAACCTGATTGTTTATAAAAATATGAAGGTAGAACAACTGTAGTCAAACCTGCTTTAGCGACCACCTGTCTATAAAGACCACCTGGTCACAAAGACTGTTTTTTCTGTCCCCAATAGTATCATTTGTGTACAAATCAACCTCTATATAATGACCACCTTCCTATAAGGGCCGGTTTTCTTGTGTCCCTAAGGAGGTCATTACATACATGTTTCAGTGAATTGTCAAAAGGTCCTCCTCTCTTTCACAGATTGGACACAGAGGAGAAAAAATAGTTGTCAACACATTCCCAATGAGACTTAGAAACTAATTACCATGTTGTCAGTCATATCAGGAAACTAATTACCATGTTGTCAGTCATATCAGGAAATTAATTACCATGTTGTCAGTCATATCAGGAAACTAATTTACCATGTTGTTAGTCATATCAGGAAACTAATTACCATCTTGTCAGTCATATCAGGAAACTAATTACCATCTTGTCAGTCATATCAGGAAACTAATTACCATGTTGTCAGTCATATCAGGATTAATGCTTTAAAGAACATGTACTAAATCAGTGTCAGTACATTGCAGAGGTCAAAATAAAATTTGTTGCTAGGTATCTTCATACAATTAAACAATTCTTAGTGGGACAAGAATTAACCAAAGAGAATAAAATTCAATACTTTTTACCTGTTCTGCCCAAGTTTTCAATTTGTTGTTTCGCGTTTTCTCGCTGCAGTTGTCGGATGTCAGTTTCCATGACATTCTCATCTTCATCATCTGAATAGTCTGGCATGGGCTCGGTCGTCATTCGTTCACAAAATTCAACCGCAATTTTGCCACGTCCCTTCTTTTCAAAATCAACTGATTGCAAATCATTGTCCTTGCTGCAACTTGGTTTTGGCAATTCGGTAATGGCTATCAAATGCATGAAAGTGCCCCACCTGGTGATAAAAATATGCACTACTGGACAGAATATAACAATATAATATAGTTAATGACTACCGGAAATATTGCACAGAAATTTGTCAATCCTATCCCCGCCCTCTGATTAACGGCTAAAACTGCCAACATCTTAAATACTTCAATATCCTATCATAGCGTGAAGTACACGTATACAGTTTAATCTGCACCTGTGGTCACCTTTATTAAGCAGTCACCTCCATTAAGTGGTCATTTTTTTTCCTCCGAAATTTTTTCCTTATAACATTATAAATAATAAGCATTTTATTAACCAATCACATGAATAATTGGAATAAACCATAATTGCAATGAAGCAAAGAAAATATAAGTGTTCATCTCATGTGAAAGACATTTGTATCCTTCACATGTTAAAGTTTAGGCACTGACTCACAAAATGTTAAACATAACTTAACATCCTGACATGAACCCTCATCTTGAGTATTTTGATACAGCCCCCTTATATTTTACATAATGAGCTTCTTAACTCTTCACTGTATATTTTTATTTTTCACCGCTCTGAATTAAGAATCTTCTTGTTTTCATTCAAGTCAATCGATGACGAATATCAATCGTTTGTCCTCGATCAGGCAATATATATTTTCAGTATCTACCGACTGCTGCTCATTCACTAAATTTTTGACATTATACAATTGTCGCACAACGCTATGATTGTAAACGTTTAACAACCTAAAGAACTGGCACTAAAGGGGATTTGTCTGTAGTGCTGAGTCTAAGGGCTAATGAATAAGTTACTGGAACCAAGCATGAGAAGTATGAGGCATGCTTATATGATTTTCTGTTGAATGTTCAGAAAGGGGACAAATTTGTAATACATGTTATCATACGGGTAATACAGTTTCTCATTACATACCAGAGTCCTCGCATTTCCCGAGCCGGAGTCTTGGGAAATAATCGGGAACTCCAGCATGTGATATATAACTGTATCACCTGTATGACATTGTAGATAACTAAGATATATATATATATATATATATATATATATATATATATATATATATATATATATATAGAGAGAGAGAGAGAGAGAGAGAGAGAGATAAATATCTATATATATATATATATATATATATATATATATATATATATATATATATATATATATATATATATATATATATATATTTCTATCTATAAATGCATATATGTATCATCGTATCATCGTACCTGTGAACAATCATTCCGATAAATTGTATGACAAGGATTAACAGGAAGTAGATAACGAACAGAAGACCCAAGATGTCAACTTTAATTAGCTCTTCTTTCACTTCGTCGTCATCCTTCCCAACCTGTAAACAAAATTAAATATAAGCCATCAATCCCCTGAAATATAATGCATTCTACTTCATACTGATTGTGAGTCCAGTTCAACTGTGTACAGTGTAATCACTCGCTATCTCAAATTTCACGGGACAGCCCCTTTTACTTTGAGATATCCAAAATTCGAGATATCCAAAATTTTCACTTTACATATTTTGTATTTTTATTGGACAATGAATGGACTTACTCAAGGGTACTGCTTAATTAAAATTGGACCTAAGCAATTATTAATTACACTTTCATCTTGGCTCATTAACAGAAGTTGATTGTCTCTTGTTTTGCAAGTAAACAAGTTATTTTAAGAATGATTTTTGCGTACAAATGTAAACCTTCAATCGCAGATGGAAATTGCAATATAACAAGTGATAATTCTGTAATATTTTGATACTTCGGACCAGAAAATACTTTGAGATAAGCGAAATTTTGAGATAAAAACTTTGAGATATCAGGAATAACAAGAGATCCCAGAGGGATCTTGGTGCCCACCATGGAATATTCTATGTCTGATCTTCTTTTCTCTTATTTTGTGTCTCAACATTGAATTTTAACATAAATCCATATTTCTGTGGAATACTTTTTTCACAAGATTTAATAGCAAAACTTAACTTGAGCTTAAGAGAGAATGGAATTCAACATGGCTGACAGGTGTCCATCTTGAATTTTGATCTCTTTGAAAATGTAATATGCACATCTAGGCCTCAGGGGGGAACCTCCATAATCAATTTCAAAAAGATTCCTTCAGTACATTTTGAGAAATACATACTTCCATTGTCAAAATCCAAGATGGCCACCTGTTGGCCATGTTGGAATCCAATCTATCTCAAAATGTCATATAAACAACTACACCTCACAGGGAACCTTCATGTCCAATTCCAAGGAAATCCCTTCAGTTCTTTCTGAGAAATAGCAATAACAAACTTCCTATGGTCAAAATCCAAGATGGCCACCTGTCAGCCATATTGGATTCCAATCCATCTGAAAATGCAATATGCCCAACTAGATCTTAAGGGGAACCTTCATGTCAAATTTCAATGAGATCCCATCCGTCCTTTCTGAGAAATAGGGGTAACAAACATCCTTTGATCAAAATCCAAGATGGCCACCTGTAGGCCATCTTGGATTCCGATCTCTCTGAAGGCCTCAAGGGGAACCTTCATGTCAAATTTCAAGATCCCTTCAGTCATTTCTGAGAAGAAGCGGTAACAAACTTCCTTTGGTATAAACCAAGATGGCCCCCTGTCAGCCATGTTGGACTCCAATCTCTCTGAAAATGTAATATGCACAACTAGACCTCAAGGGGAACCTTCATGTCAAATTTCAAGGAGATCCTTTCTGAGAAATAGTGGTAACAATAATTCTTCAGGACGGACGGACGATGGACTGACGACAGACGGACCACAGATGCAGAGCCATATGAATAGCCCATGATCTGTTGATGGTGGGCTAAAAATAGTATAAATATACAGTAAAATAATCGAGACCAGCCGTTCGACTTCGACATCTGATTTTGACATAACGAGATTCCACTGTATTTAAAAATGAAAAAGTAAAAATACACCTTTTTATTGTCAGTCTAAGAAAAAAAATACAAGAAAGCAATATATGTTTGAGAAAAATTACAACTCCAGAAATAAGGCATTATGAAGATTGTAAGGTCCCATTTATCTCTGGAGGATATTGCAAATTGTTTAAATCATTCACCACTAAAGACATATTTGAACTGGCCTAATAAGTCATTGATTTTCAGGAGAGTCCACTGTTTTTAAGGGGTTGATGAGTTAGCGTTCAAACCCTGGCCATTCTAGAACCATTGCTTATTGATATGAAGCTTCATACCAAATATGGTTAAAATGTGAGAAATGAAAATCCAGTTTTTTGACAGAACTAAAATTTTCAAACAGACAGACTTACAAATTGACAAATGTAGGAGAGACGGATAGATAAATTACCCCCTAAACTTTGAATTAGGTTTAATTTTTTCTTTATTTTTCTGTTTTATTTCAATTCTACCCAATTAAATCAACCAGGAAGCCATGAAATAGATTTGCAAAAATTAAATGAATATACGAAAAATCAGTAGAATGAATAAAGATAGGTCTAAGAGTACACGTAATCAAAGATTGCAAAGCTCACCTCATACCAATATATTTTACATTCCAAAAGTAATCTGTGCTCATTCAATCATTTTAACCATACGTTGTTAGCCCAAATTAACGTTATAATCCTGCTTTTATTATCACCAGTTGCGTGATTCTAGAAAAATGTTCCTCAATGTTATTTCCGGTTTGGATAATACAGTAAAACCTGCTATAGCGGCCACCTCTATATAAGGATTACCTGTCTATAAAGGCCAGTTTTTTCAAGTCCATTGACTGCATACTTCAACTAAATTAAACCTGTGTATAAGGGTCACCTGTACATAAAGGCCAATATTTTCTGGTCCCTTGGGTGACCCCTATATACAGGTTTTACTGTATATAGATAGCCCCCATGGCACAATTGGTAAAAGCGCCCTGCAAGTGTTTGAAAGGTCCTGGGTTCAATTCCAGTGCCTGGCACCATAAAACTTAAGAATTACTTAAGTCTAAGAATTTTACTCAACTCTGGCTAATCCTGAAATATGATTGGCTGAGCAGGCCAAGTTGAGAATATTCTCAGACTTGAGTAAATTCTCAAGGTTTATGGTGCCGGGCCCTGGTCTGTCAGCACATTTTTCTCTGCCTGATACATTTCAGTAATTTGGCATTCAACTAAATAACCCACTGTGGTATGTTTTAAGAGTCTCTTGGGTTTCTTTATACAAAATAAATTTAATTAAAAAGTAAAAATGTTCCCATTCACTTTACATACATTGCAAAGGTAAATATGAAAACTGGAAGAATATATAAGAAACAAAATCAAGAAGGTGCGAATAAATGCAGGAACATAATGGTAATGCGGGCTAACACGAAAGTTCCTTATTTTGGCAAAAAAAAAAACCCAAAAAACAAGACAAATCTAATATCTGAACTATAATGTGTGGTAGGTAATTGCACAGTGTAATTTCTACTTTAAATAACAACATTTGTTTTCAATTTAAATGCTTCTATATCTAAATAAATATTAAGAATTACTGATAAATCTTTAAATCATAAATACAAAAAATATTTATGTTAAAGATGAAAACTTACTCTTTTAGTTAATATTAGTCATTTTCATTTGGTGAAGTTAAATTATTATAGAACACAAATCAGGTATATAATCTCACACTTTTAATTATAAAATGTAAAATAAGTTTATCATATTATAATTAGAAACATGTATTTAATATGAATGTATACTATAGAGAATTTTATGTACTTTTTAATGATGTTTTGATTGCTTGTGATCGCCACGATATGATTGAAACATCGTTGAAAGTAGCATTAAACAACAATGAATAAATAAATTGATTGCTTGTGTAAAAGTAGAAATGAGAAAATGTTATTATGTTTTGTTGTAGGTTGGATGTGTGATGCTATCTAGATGTGACAGATGCATTGGTGTTTTCAATGAGTTTGGCATATGTGTTATAAAAGGAGATACATGAAGGTCCCAGTTGGTGGTGAGTCGCGCCAGATTTTCAGAGGTAAGTTTTCATCTCCTGTATGGAGAGTAAATGGTCTAGGATGCACAGTTCGATTACCTTCGTCAGATTGTACAAGAGTAGTGGCACTTAAAAAGCCACGGGAAATATGGTCCACTCAAGCAAGGACAAAAACACACACACTAAACATCTCTCTCCCTGCCTCACGGGGACAAGTGGCAAGGGATTTATGTAGTCATGGCGCTCATTAAATCAAACCGAAGCAGCAGCAGAGTTGGTTCAATTGAGAAGTACCGTAGTAACTGTGACCAACACATAGTTTGATTTGATTTGATTTTTTGTTTAACGCCATACTCAACAATTTTTCAGTCATATGATGGCGTCCAGTTTTTATTGGTGGAGGAGAAACCCCGGTTACCCAGGTAAAGACCACCGACCATCCGCAGGAAAACTGGCAAACTTTCCCACTTAATTCGAAATGACCCTAGCGGGATTCGAACCATAGGTGAGAGGCCTTGTGATTTAAAGCTCAATACTCTAACCACTCGGCCACGGAGGCCCCGCCAACACATAGTTGTAACAAGGTTGGATTTACTAGAATAAACGTGTCAAGAAGAAAATTGCATGGATTCCTTGTACTTACTTACTAGAAAAGTTTAAGAGCAAAAGTACTCGGTAATATAGAAACCACAAGATGTAATTATTCTATGCAAGTTAGGTTTGATGAATGAGGAGGTAAAGCAGGTAAAACTGAGGTCAAATATGACTTTGTAGAGACGAACTGAGAACAAACTTACCCAGTTCAAAGATTTCAGAAGATTTTCAAAGGTTATATATATATATATATGTATTTTTGACACTTTGAGTTTGAGGGCATACAAAATACATGTTATATAAAAACAATAAAGTTCACAAATGCCATAGTATGCCACAATTATGCAGTAGTATGCCACAATATGCTATCATAGGCCACAATATGTAGTAAAACGCCACTATGCTATCATAGGCCACAATATGTAGTAAAATGCCACAATATGCCATAGTATGCCACGATATGCTATCATAGGCCACAATATGTAGTAAAATGCCACAATATGCCACGATATGCTATCATAGGCCACAATATGTAGTAAAATGCCACAATATGCCATAGTATGCCACGATATGCTATCATAGGCCACAATATGTAGTAAAATGCCACAATATGCCATAGTATGCCATGATATGCTATCATAGGCCACAATATGTAGTAAAATGCCACAATATGCCATAGTATGCCTCAGTATGAAACAGTGTGCTACAACATTGTACAATATACCATCATAGGCCAAAGTATGCCATAATATAAAACATTGTGCTACAATATACCATCATATCTACAATATGCCACAGTATTCTGCCTTTATGTCATAGTACGCCACAATATGCCATAGTATTATAGTTATATTCATTTAACAGTGTTCTTGGTTCAAAGCTTCAGAATTATTAAAAATTATACTCAGTTACTGATATTTTGACAGAAAGGAAATGAACGTAAGTGCTTTAGATCAGTAAGATGAGACAATACGATACAGTGGAGAGCAGATATACAGTAAAATCCATATAACCCGGCGGGGGAGTTACGGGAACCCCTTCTTAATGTGGGCGAGTTAAATTTTAGGTAATAAAGCTTTAAGACATTAAAATTACAAGAGTAATAATTCTCACTTGTCACAGTTTATCTACTTGCTGGTATGTAGTAATGAGTACCTGTAATAAAACGTTTTTTTCCCGTGAAGAAAGTCATAACAAAAAGTGAGTAGAATCATCCGTATGATAATCAAAAGGATACTCTGCCCCGCCATCTTATGTGAATCGTACTATATATCACGATAGTAGACGTGCGGTAGACAGGAAGTGATAGAGGAAGTAGATATTTACTTTTGCTACTACATAATTTTGTGTAGCCTGCACTTGCAGGTTGTGGCAATTTTATTAAGAATGAGAATTTGTGACTCGCAACTACATGTAGTTACTGAGAAGTCTGTGTCAAATATTAACAAGCAATAAAAATGTAATGTTGACTGAATTGCACACACATTGTCCTCAAAATATATCAATGTGAAAAAGTTAATAAAGTATATACAATGTAAATGCAAAAAAAACAACAAAAAAAACAGAATTGAATCAAATTACTAAGAGGAAAGAATTCCTGAGATAATGAAAACTAAAGAGTTAGGAAATGGAAAAAAAGGTGACAAAACTAATAACGAAATAATTAACATCTTACCGAAGCCTTTTCATCATGTCGAAAATAAAATATCATAAGATTAGTATTCATTAAGCATCAAATTACGGCAAAAGAATTCCAACTCACAAAGTTGAATAATGGCATTCAATTAAAGCAAACTTTGTTTATTTTACAACAATGTAAACAAACAATTTAAACAATTTATTATTTATGTCTCTTGTTAGCTCTGATGTTGCCACTAGAGGGCGCTTGCTGTGGGAGGAAACTGGAGAATCCAGCGAAAAAGAACGAGCTGGTGATCGCCTGACAAATCTTGATAATTCCTCTGTCTAATCACAGGATAGATAATTACTTGATCAGAGTTGAACATTTAATTACTTCACTCATCAAACCCTAAATCAAATTTAGACTCATCAATATCAATTAATAGTATGTTCCATTTTCACAAAATGGGGTAATTGAGTTATTTTTGCAAGTACATGTTAAGGTCTACAATTATTGAAAAATTTGTTTTTGATTCATACACCCCTGAATTCAGACAGTGGACTTTTCCATCAATATAAACAGGTTAGTCTAAATGTGGTTTCAAGGGTTGATGAATTAACATTGGATGGATACATTAACAAGATCTCTTAAGCTGCATTTTCATTGGTCAACCAGGACAAACCTAAGAGGTCACTTACATGTGACCCCAGCTAACCTGGTTTTGTTAGATTTTCCATGCTACATCAGTAAATCAGGGAGTCATGAGAGAGGTAATATGCTGTAACTCTTTAACACCAATATGTGTTTTAATTCTGGATGCAATTTTTAAAATAACAGAATGAATCATATATTTCCAATTACAAGATATATTAGTGACAAAATAAATAAAGAAAATTTTAAGACAATCTTTGAAAATCTTATTAGAAATAAAATAAAATTTTATCTTAAAGCTTTACTTTATATAAATATAAAGTTTATATAAACACTATACAATCAGACCTCTGTATAATGCCCACCCCCATTTCATTTGCCAATTTGCTTACACCTCAATTTTTGAAAGTCCATTTTTCCAACTTTCCCTATAATTTCTTTAAAGTTTCCCTCAATCTATTACTCTCTTTATAATACCAAATTTGGGCTGAACAAATGGAGACAGTATAACAAGGGTTTACTATATATATATGTGTGTGTGTGTGTGTGTTTAATTATGTGTATCATATTAGAAATACATAAAAAATAGCCAAGAAAATAATTATTTCAGAATTAACAAATGTTAAAATGATGCACTGTAACAAATGAATGTGTTAAAAACTATTCAGAAATTAAACGAATCAATTGATCAACACTGACTTACAGGTGACGGAAAGGTGACTACAGTTGGTTTCTTCAGTTGGAACATAAAGTTGATGGCGATCCAAAGCAGATTGATTAAAGCCATGCCAGCGCATATGTTATTTCGTAGTTCAATCAGCTTTTTTTGTGTTTCTTCTTGTTTCTTTTTGTCAGAATCAAGGGGATACAGGTACCTGACAAAGAAAATGAAAATTTGCATCACGTAAAGGACTTTGAGTGAAATAGATAACATAAATCACTGTTAATTCTCAGGAGAATATTTTTGCATAGATTGGTGAAAGGATATTACGTCATTAAAATTTATATATCTATAGTAAAACCTGCTTTAGCAATCACCTGTGTATAAAGACTACCTGGGCAGAAAGACCCAATAGTTCCATTTGTATACAAATCAAACTCTATATAAAGGCCATCTCACTATTAAGACTGCTTATTTTATGTCCCTAAGAGGGTCTTTATATACACATTTCACTGTAGTTAATTATCTGTATATTGGTGTGTGATTTTAAACATATATCTCCACATATAACAACACTGTACTGTGATCAATGTTCACTTTTCTTGCACTCAAATGTCCTGTCTGTTGGCTCAAATGTCCAGTATAATTGCACTCAAATGCCCATAACTATCATTGCCCTCAAATGTACATTCTGAACTATTCTCTCAAATATCCATTGTACAAAAAGAGCAATTTCCTACCTGCCCACAAATCCGGACCAGAATCCCACTTCCTCTTCTGTCATTTGTATGACGTCTCCTCCTTTGAACTCTTCAATTTCTACCCAGGCCGGATTTTTCAAATCATCACGTTTCTTCTTCTGTTTCTGATAGAGGTACTCCTCCTCCTCTTCTTTTTCCTCTTTTGTTTTCTCATCTACCTTATCCACTGATGGGGAAAATGTCACCGATTTTTTCTGTTTTCCCTTTCCAACTACCACCTCCTTAAGTGTTGTGTCATCCGCAGGGGTGCCGCCTTGCTGTTTGATTAAAATTTCAAAGTTTTTGTTCATTTGTTCCAGCAACTGTGTCGTTTTGTCCTCTTTTTTCGCAGTTTCAGAAAACATTTCCTTTATGTCCTGCATGGAAATTTTAGGGAAAAACCGAGAAAACCAGCTTTCTTTTTTCTTTTTAGCTTCTTCCTTTTTCTTCTTTTCTTCCTCCGCGATTTCCGCTTTTGTTTTGGTTTTAGGTACTTCTCTGGTCCCCCAGGAAACCACATGCATATTACACAGTGAGTAAAGAACTAATAATAAAAAACCTGTCGGTACCCACAGAAAATAAAGGGTTCCGTAAATCAGGTTTGTGAACTCCTGTGGATGAAACAGTCCTGCAATTAGGAAGATAAATACAAGCCCCATGAGAAACAAAACACTTGGATGAAAAGGACTCTCTTGAACAGCCATGATGATGGCTCCGACCAGGACGACCATCATGATGAAAGTATATATAGCGCTAAGTATCTGCGCAACAAGGATCTGGTATTTCGCCTTGACCACAAAACACAGGAAGAAGAAGAAAGTGGCCGGAACCATGGAAATGATATATGCCTGTATTAGGTTAAGGTCAAATACAACCAATATGGCACCAGCGATCATCATTAGCACTGTCGATGGTCCAATGATTGTAGATAGCATCAAAGCCGCTGAAATACGAAAAAAAAAAATATGAATTAGCAGAGGAATACCATGTTTCATATACAATACCCAAAACTCATAGTGTCTTTCTGTGTATCAAAATTTTGTTTGAGTTGAAAATGTGATTTGTAAAACTGGAAATTTATAAAAGTATTTAACCCTTTCAACCCTACAGATGACAACTGACTGGTCTTAAACAATAGATAGAGCATACCACTCAGATATTTAGGGGTGAAAGGGTTAAAATATTTGGTCATAAATATCAACATTTGAACATGTGAAATAAGGCTTTGTTGAATTATTGAATAGGAGACAACAATTCAATTTGACACAAGGTCAACTCCTGTTGTTTCCATTTTAAACTCAAATGAAATGTTTCTTTTGCATGCTCAACCTGGTAAAAAAAAACAATATCACTGAGCAAAGTATGGAATGGAACATGACTTTATTCATCAACTTAATTGACTTTAGGAAGGGCTTTTGACAGCATTCATAGAGACACCTAGTGGAAAATCCTGGGAGCTTATGAAATTCAAACCAAAATGATAACACTCATCGATTGCTTCTATACCAACTAAGAATTACCAACTGCAGCATTATATTAGATAACGCCATCTCCGAGTCATTCAGTGTTAGATCTGGTGTAAGGCAAGGATGTATTGTGTGACCAATATTGTTTCTGATGGTCAGTGACTGGGTACAGCGGAAAACAATAAGAAATAGAAATTGTATACAGTCCCGGACAGTGTTCAGCCAACCTGAAGATCTGGACTTCGCAGACGAGTCCTCGCGGAAATTTCATTTACAAAAAGCCATTTAAAGAAAAAAAACAACATTGTCTAAAGATTAATGCAGCAAAAACCAAAGTGATGGCTATTAACACCACTCCACCTGATCCCATCACAATCAATAACAACCCAATAGAGAGAGTGGATACCTAGGAAGTACGATAAGCTCTCATAATGGCCCCAAGAAAGATATTAGGGCAAGGTTATCAAAAGCTTGATTAGCCTTCACAAGACTTCAGCCCATCTGGAATTTAATGGGATGTTACTATGACAACACAGTACTTGTAAATCTCTAAGATTTTCCCACAATGGCATTCTGTTTATAAACCTAAAAGGATTTCATTTGTTGTCATTTTGACAGGAAGTAAACAGACAATACTTGGACATTCGTTGCAGTTGAAATATCATTGAAATAAATTTTTGGAGGCCATTCAGTAATAGGTCGTATGGAATGACAATACAAAATTAAGCATATTAAAGGAAAGTTGTATTAAATGGATGGAATTTATGTAAAATTTAATTTTTGACAGAAATGACAACATCGCGGTGATTTTGGCAGGTGGCTATAAACACCGGCTTATGTTTGATAGGTTCTAAAAATAAAATTGCTACTAGGTGGCACCATAACTCTGCTATTGAATTGAAATACAAATACTGTGATACTGTAGAACCTGCGGTTCCATAGGAAGAAACTATAAGCACATACTCAAATTAGACTTAACTATGAGCAAAGATTTTAATTCAAATTATTTGATGGAAATTAAGTTGCAAAAAATAAAGAGACTGACCAAGAGCAATATATGCTATCTGCTCTGCTCTTTTTTTTATTTTGGGTGGGTAGGGGGCATAAAAAAATTGATTAAAGATGGAAAGCAACATACCCTGGTAAAATATATACAACCAGCTGATGTTGTTATTTGCTGCTACTGTGTTTTTGCCATCCTGCAGAAGATCCATAATGTTGGCAATTGTTGACGGCATCCAACGGCGTCTTTGGTTAAAGAATTCCCCGAAGGCTTCTGGTGCGTAAGTGTATGCGTCTGACGCTGCGGCATAGTCCACTCTGTAACCCTGCTGGAGGAGTAGGGTGCAAAGCCATCGATCTTCACCTGAAAACATGGAGATACATACATAATCAAGAACCTTAGCTATTTACTTACTCACCTCTTCAGATATGAATGGACTGGTCCATCACATTGAAATGAAATAGAATCTACTGTTTCAGGGATGAGTTAAACGACATTGAATCTTTACTTTCAAAAATAAATGTTAATGTGAAAAAATCTTCATCACTGCATAAACTTGACCTCAATTTGACCTTTTGCAGACATAAAAATGAATGTGACATTAGTAAATAGTAAATTTTGCTGACATGAAAATTATTGATATTTAATTTTCCAAAAATTTCAAAAAGTAAAATCACAATTTTGCAAATATGAAGTACATGTATATTAAATTATACATTCCCAACTAAAAGGAATAAGATTACACTATGCAGACATCAAAACAGTCAAGATAACATTTTGCTGACATTAAAATAGCTATAAAGATGACATTTTGCTGACAACAAAATCTCTATAAAGATTACATTTTGCTGACATCAAAATAGCTATAACGATGACATTTTACTGACATCAAAATAGCTATAAAGATGACATTTTGCTGACATCAAAATAGCTATAAAGATGACATTTTACTGACATCAAAATAGCTATAAAGATGACATTTTGCTGACATCAAAATAGCTATAAAGATGACATTTTACTGACATCAAAACAGCTATGTTTATAATATTTAAATTTATTTAAATGACTATGTTAAATTCCATATACATGTACATTTGTACATTCATCACAATCGTGGTTAAAAAAAATCAAATATCATTGAAATATTGTACCAATGAATTTTCTTTAAACGAAAGTCTTATGATAAAAAAAATATTTCTGAATGAATTTTGTACAGGAATTATCAAACAATTAATAAAAAATATGTTTTTTAATTTTTATGTCTCCAGGATTAACTTGGGGATTAATGTACATGTATTGATAGGTAATCTGAAATAACAAATTTGATGTACAAGAGTTATTTCCCCTTTGATATTTGGTCCCTGAAAAACTTATATCTATAAATGGGTCATACTTGTCTATCATGACATATAATCATTATAGTACAGTGGAGCCTGTCTTGGGAGACCACATTCTCAACTCGGTTCCATAATCTTTTGAATAAAACCTCTGTTGAGAGACCACCTGTCTTGAGAGACCACATTTCAGTAGCAGATTGGGTGGTCTCTCAAGACAGCTTCAACTGTACCTTACCTGGCATGAATGACCTTTTATACAATGGATATGATGGATAAAATGAGCGAGGCTACATTTCACAGACAACAAACTAAACTTCTGGGCCCGAGACTATAAACAAGGAAAACTCTGAGACAAATTTTATTCTCAAAAATTAAGAATTTACTCATCTGAGTACAAAGTGAAAACTTGCGGACCATAAAATGATTTCTGAGTTTTCTCAACTGAGGTAAGATTGTCAAGGGGCAGTGTAAATCTCGTCCAAGATTTGTCCCAATTTATGTCCCAATTCCTTTAACTTTGATGTTTTAACAATATTCTTAACATAATCTATGAATAATTTTTTTTTTTTTTTTGACATAAAAAGTGGAATGGGTATTTATCTTTTTTAAAAACATTAAAATACGCCTTGTAAAATGCCAATACATGACCGAAGTCAGTAAATTATACATATAATATGTATAATGTATATACATGTAACAAACAATATTCAAGATACAAGTAAATTTGTATAAGTATATTACGGTACTTAAGATAAATGACTCAGAATATACACTGGGGTACATGCATCGGACTATTTTTACACCGTCCCTATTGTTAATGTAAACAAACGCTGTATGGTCAAAACAAGCCAACAGAGAAAAAACTGTTGGTCTCCCGAACCTATTTCGCTCAAATAACATATTGTTTTTGAAAGTCAAAGGATTAAACATGTTCCGAAATACTCTAGGACGACAATGACGATAACATTTGTGTTTATTTATCCGGAGGCGAATATAGGAGGCAGCCATTTTCCCTGTTATGAAGTACTTAAGTCAGCTACATTCCGTACTTAAGTATTTTATCACTTGAGAAAGAAATTTGTCTAAGAATTTCTTTAAAAATGGTCAACAACTTTACGCAAGTTGAGAAAATTCTCAAGATTTGAGTAAAATCTTGAAGGTGAGTAAAAAAATTTGTCTGAGAATAGTTTTATGGCCCTGGGCCCTGGTCAGCACACTCAAGTTTGAGCCCCGCTAGAACCTAAGCTGATTTTGTGAGAAAGTTTGTCAGTTTACTGGCGGAAGGTCAGGTGTTTCTTCCTGTGTACACTGAACCGAGATCCCTCCTCCACCATTAAAAACTGGCCACCAGCATATAACTGAAAAATTGGTCAGTGAGGTGTAAAACAAAACATAGAATGAAAATCAAATCAAATCAAATGAGAGAAGATTTTGTTAACATCAAAGTAGATGAGGGTACATACCTTGGTCATACATCAAATGATGTGATGCTTCAGTGGGCATAATGGTATACTTTCTCATAACATTGTCATCCATTAATGCAGACCCTCGGAACAAACTGAAGCATCCTGGGGAACACAAAACACACCCTAGTACATGCTCCGTAGACTTCTGCAACCAATGAGCCACAGCATATTCAAACTTCTGATACCACACCATGGGACCTGGAAATCAGTATAGTAATATTATCTAAATGGTCTGTTCGTGACCTGGTATGAAATGATACAGAGTCAATAGGAAACTTATTGGGTGAGGCTCTGTCTGTTATTGACCTGGAATGAAATGAATCTTAGTTAATACTGGAAACTAACTGGGTGAGACGCTGTCTGTTAGTGTCCTAATAAGAAATAAATCTTAGTTAATACTGGAAACTTACTGGGTGAGGCACTGTCTGTTAGTGTCCTAATATGAAATGAATCTTAGTTAATACTGGAAACTTACTGGGTGAGGCGCTGTCTGTTAGTGTCCTAATAAGAAATGAATCATAGTTAACACTGGAAACTTACTGGGTGAGACGCTGTCTGTTAGTGTCCTAATATGAAATGAATCTTAGTTAATACTGGAAACTAACTGGGTGAGACGCTGTCTGTTAGTGTCCTAATAAGAAATGAATCATAGTTAACACTGGAAACTTACTGGGTGAGACGCTGTCTGTTAAGTGTCCTAATTTGAAATGAATCTTAGTTAATACTGGAAACTAACTGGGTGAGATGCTGTCTGTTAGTGTCCCAGTATAAAATGATATGTAAGTCAATAGGAAACTAACTGGGTGAGATGCTGTCTGTTAGTGTCCTAATATGAAATGAATCTTAGTTAATACTGGAAACTAACTGGGTGAGACGCTGTCTGTTAGTGTCCTAATAAGAAATAAATCTTAGTTAATACTGGAAACTTACTGGGTGAGGCACTGTCTGTTAGTGTCCTAATATGAAATGAATCTTAGTTAATACTGGAAACTTACTGGGTGAGGCGCTGTCTGTTAGTGTCCTAATAAGAAATGAATCATAGTTAACACTGGAAACTTACTGGGTGAGACGCTGTCTGTTAGTGTCCTAATATGAAATGAATCTTAGTTAATACTGGAAACTAACTGGGTGAGACGCTGTCTGTTAGTGTCCTAATAAGAAATGAATCATAGTTAACACTGGAAACTTACTGGGTGAGACGCTGTCTGTTAAGTGTCCTAATTTGAAATGAATCTTAGTTAATACTGGAAACTAACTGGGTGAGATGCTGTCTGTTAGTGTCCTAATAAGAACTGAATCTTAGTTAATACTGGAAACTTACTGGGTGAGACGCTGTCTGTTAGTGTCCTAGTATGAAATGAATCTTAGTTAATACTGGAAACTTACTGGGTGAGACGCTGTCTGTTAAGTGTCCTAATTTGAAATGAATCTTAGTTAATACTGGAAACTAACTGGGTGAGATGCTGTCTGTTAGTGTCCTAATAAGAACTGAATCTTAGTTAATACTGGAAACTTACTGGGTGAGACGCTGTCTGTTAGTGTCCTAGTATGAAATGAATCTTAGTTAATACTGGAAACTTACTGGGTGAGACGCTGTCTGTTAGTGTCCTAATATGAAATGAATCTTAGTTAATACTGGAAACTAACTGGGTGAGACGCTGTCTGTTAGTGTCCTAATAAGAAATAAATCTTAGTTAATACTGGAAACTTACTGGGTGAGGCGCTGTCTGTTAGTGTCCTAATAAGAAATGAATCATAGTTAACACTGGAAACTTACTGGGTGAGACGCTGTCTGTTAGTGTCCTAATATGAAATGAATCTTAGTTAATACTGGAAACTAACTGGGTGAGACGCTGTCTGTTAGTGTCCTAATAAGAAATGAATCATAGTTAACACTGGAAACTTACTGGGTGAGACGCTGTCTGTTAAGTGTCCTAATTTGAAATGAATCTTAGTTAATACTGGAAACTAACTGGGTGAGATGCTGTCTGTTAGTGTCCTAATAAGAACTGAATCTTAGTTAATACTGGAAACTTACTGGGTGAGACGCTGTCTGTTAGTGTCCTAGTATGAAATGAATCTTAGTTAATACTGGAAACTTACTGGGTGAGACGCTGTCTGTTAGTGTCCTAATATGAAATGAATCTTAGTTAATACTGGAAACTTACTGGGTGAGACGCTGTCTGTTAGTGTCCTAATATGAAATGAATCTTAGTTAATACTGGAAACTTACTGGGTGAGACGCTGTCTGTTAGTGTCCTAATATGAAATGAATCTTAGTTAATACTGGAAGCTTACTGGGTGAGACGCTGTCTGTTAGTGTCCTAATATGAAATGAATCTTAGTTAATACTGGAAACTTACTGGGTGAGGCGCTGTCTGTTATTGACCTGGGATGAAATTAATCATAGTTAATACTGGAAACTTACTGGGTGAGACGCTGTCTGTTAGTGTCCTAATATGAAATGAATCTTAGTTAATACTGGAAGCTTACTGGGTGAGACGCTGTCTGTTAGTGTCCTAATATGAAATGAATCTTAGTTAATACTGGAAACTTACTGGGTGAGACGCTGTCTGTTAGTGTCCCAGTATAAAATGATATATAAGTCAATAGGAAACTAACTGGGTGTGCGCTGTCTGATAGTGACCTGATATAAAATGATATATAAGTCAATAGAAAACTAACTGGATGAGACGCTGTCTGTTAGTGTCCTAGTATAAAATGATATATAAGTCAATAGGAAACCAACTGGGTGAGACACTGTCTGTTAGTGTCCTAGTATAAAATGATATATAAGTCAATAGGAAACTAACTGGGTGTGCGCTGTCTGATAGTGACCTGATATAAAATGATATATAAGTCAATAGAAAACTAACTGGATGAGACGCTGTCTGTCCTGATAAAAAATGATATATAAGTCAATAGGAAACTTGCTGGGTGAGACACTGTCTGATAGTGACCTGATATAAAATGATATATAAGTCAATAGAAAACTAACTGGATGAGACGCTGTCTGTCCTGATAAAAAATGATATATAAGTCAATAGGAAACTTGCTGGGTGAGACACTGTCTGTTAGTGTCCTAGTATAAAATGATATATAAGTCAATAGGAAACTTGCTGGGTGAGACACTGTCTGTTAGTGTCCTAGTATAAAATGATATATAAGTCAATAGGAAACTTGCTGGGTGAGACACTGTCTGTTAGTGTCCTAGTATAAAATGATATATAAGTCAATAGGAAACTTGCTGGGTGAGACACTGTCTGTTAGTGTCCTAGTATAAAATGATATATAAGTCAATAGGAAACCAACTGGGTGAGACACTGTCTGTTAGTGTCCTAGTATAAAATGATATATAAGTCAATAGGAAACTAACTGGGTGTGCGCTGTCTGATAGTGACCTGATATAAAATGATATATAAGTCAATAGAAAACTAACTGGATGAGACGCTGTCTGTCCTGATAAAAAATGATATATAAGTCAATAGGAAACTTGCTGGGTGAGACACTGTCTGTTAGTGTCCTAGTATAAAATGATATATAAGTCAATAGGAAACTTGCTGGGTGAGACACTGTCTGTTAGTGTCCTAGTATAAAATGATATATAAGTCAATAGAAAACTAACTGGATGAGACGCTGTCTGTCCTGATATAAAATGATATATAAGTCAATAGGAAACTTGCTGGGTGAGGCGCTGTCTGTTGGTGACCTGGTATGAAATGATATATAGTTACATGTAAGAGGAAACTTACTGGGTGTCTGGTTGCTTGCTCCATATTAAATGATATGAACTATGGCAATGCCTCGAAATGAAGCACTGCTCTTTGTTTTACACATGAGAGGAAAAACCATTCATAGAAATCTGTCCAATCTCAGAGGTGCAACAACTTTCCCACAAAATGACATCATGGTTTAATTATTTTTAGAAAATTATCAGTTCTGATAAAGATTTGTTTCCAGGAACTTAAGTCTCCGAAATGTTTGCTAGTACATGTACTGTAGTGTAGCACTTCAGTGTCAACGGCTTTTTATTGTGTTCAAGGAAAAATTAAAAAGATGATAGCATAGTTTTGCATTTTTTGTCATTTCTAATCAATCAGTTCTCTTAATTTGCACGAACATGCCGGTCCATGAGCTGTACTCTCTATTGAACTCAAACTATCCGACAACAACCAACAAAAAGGCAAATGGACAATTAAAAAACAATATGTCCTCCAACATGTCCAAACTTTGATTTCAATTACCTTGTCCAATTGGATGAATACGACCACAGGCAGCTCCGACACGAGAATTTTTAGACATTCGATCCATCAATAATCTCACAGCACCAGGTGTAAAATCCACATCACCATCCAGAGCCAAGAGGAATGTATTTTCTGCCTGCATTGGAATAATTTGTAAAAAGTTGTAAAAAAAAAAAAAAACAAACACATATCAATAGTTTGTCAATAATATAATTAATGTGAACAGAAAGATTGTTACTCTGTTATGGAAAAGAAAAATCACTGAATAACCAAGGGGCAATAGCTGTGTTTACAAAAAAAAATATTCTGATTTTTTTTTTTCTACTGTTTATTTACTATGTGTACTTGATGTACAATATCAAATAAGAGTCATATATGGGCATAAAAAATCTCATATTCCTAAATATTTCATAAAAATAAGGTTAGATCCAGTGTGGTATTCATATACAAATAGTAAGTTTGAGTTAATCAATTGCAAGTGAAAAAGTGCCAAACCTGGGTTTCTGAAGTAATTTTAAACAAAACATAAAGTGATTTAAGAATTTTTATGTCTGTGTGTATCTCTTTTTTGTTATTGTATATCAATCTAAGTAGTAAAAAAAGGGAACATTTTGAAAAAAAAACAACAACAAGCAAATGTCCCTGGTCTTATAGAATAGAAAAGAACATAAAATCAACTCATTAACCCCTATAGATACATATGGACTGGCCCAAATCATTGATTTACAGAAGAGTCCATTGTTTTTCAGGGGTTGATGACTTAATTAAATTACTTTGGTGGTTAATTCGGTTAAGAAGTGAATAAAAACTGTGCTAAACCATTTCTGGACGAGCTCTATACATTAACTGCTTCAAATGTAGAAGTTTTTACAGTTTTTGATTACTTTAAATCCGGTTTTATTCAAGAGAATTTCATTTACACATAACTTCGCAAAAGCTCTAGTCTGCGAAAATAAAATCATCGTGTATCAAAGTAAGATAATAGTGTGAAGAGAGGGGCATTCAAAATAGAGAAAATATGATCTCAGGAATAAATTCAGATTTTGTGTTTCACGCAAACAAAGTCCCACGAACATTTTGGATTTACAGTAAAATGAAGTTAAAAATATATATCATCCATTTGAATTCACCTTTTCTGTAGAAACAGCATGCCTACTCATTTTTTCATTTAGGGTTTTTTGTACCCTCTGACCTGTCATTTTGCCGGTGCAGAAAAAATTTTGAGGGTACACTAAATGTCGAAAAAAGAGGAGGGGGGTTATATTTTTACAAAAATGTAATTTCAATTTTATGATTAATAATCTTACATTAGATATAACTATCAAAGAAAGTGCCATATTTTTAGGCTAATAAATCGTTGTGGTGGATAGGTCGAATGGTAGATTAATATATTTTGGCAAAAAACAAATCGTTTATGTGGATCTAACTGACAACTGGCGCTAAAACAGTAACATTTATTTACCGTAAATTATTAGATCTACCTAAATATGAGTTTGATTTCAATAGCTTTTGAGTTGCTTCTGTCTTATATGTTATCATATATGTATTTTATCTCTCTCGACATTGATTGTGCATATTCAGATAATGTACCGGGTAACATTTTATGATTCACTAATAAAATCATCATTATAAATTCTTTCAAATACCGTTAATGCAACTGTAACACTGTACAGTGATCTCAGTACTCATGTATCCTTCTTTGACTTAAACTATGTCAAACAACTGAGTAAGATAAGTGACAGATCCCATAGGACCATATCTTTTTATGAATCATGTAACAATTTTTCCAAAACTTTCCCAACTTCCAAGACTGCCCCCAACTCTTATTAGTTGATGATCACTACCAACAACAGTCAGCTTTAACTTCACAGCAGGGTGCCAAGATAAGGGAATGTTTCAAAAGCAAAATACCAAGGAATAATTGCACTTTAGACCAATTTTGTTTACATTGACTGTACAATGGATATTCACGAGGCAAAATTAAAAAATTACATGATACACGTAACAGTCTTTATACATGCATACAATATTGGTAAATCTATGAGCATACATGTAATGGCCGGCTTACAATTTTGTACGCGCAATTATTAATTTCTATGTGAATTAGGTACTGCCGTATGTGAACGGGTATACTGCAGAAACAAGTTATATCATAAATATCAGGTAATTTATATGACTCACCTTGAAAAGAACTTCGTCTTCCATCATTTGGAATATTTTGCTTTTTCCAATAACACCCGATGCAGTCCGAATGGTCTCATCCCAACTTGCAAGATTTTTCTCAGAATCAGTTTGTAGAGCAGTCAGGATATTTTCTTGACATTCTCTAATGATGCGATAACCAAGCAGGTAGTACATATACATTACCTGTAACGATATATGTCATATAGTACATAATTACCTGTATACCTGTCATAAGTCAACAGGTAGTACATATACATTACCTGTAACGATATATATCATATAGTATAGAACATAATTACCTGTATACCTGAGATAAGTCAACAGGTAGTACATATACATTACCTGTAACGATATATATCATATAGTATAGAACATAATTACCTGTATAC
This sequence comes from Atrina japonica, assembly GCA_030159075.1. Classification (NCBI taxonomy): domain Eukaryota; kingdom Metazoa; phylum Mollusca; class Bivalvia; order Pterioida; family Pinnidae; genus Atrina; species Atrina japonica. The sequence goes on along the minus strand of BROG01000573.1, from coordinate 161,525 downwards.
CTGAGATAAGTCAACAGGTAGTACATATACATTACCTGTAACGATATATATCATATAGTACATAATTACCTGTACCTATATGATTCTGACCTTACTATCTGCACGACTCTCTGTGAACATGCAAACACTTTTGACTTTTAGTCAACACTATAGATCATAATAGACTGGTCTAAGATAAAAGAAAAGACCATACCATTTACATATTTAGGGGTGAATAGGTTTAACTTGTTAGGATTGATAGTATAAAGGAGAAATATAGAGAGAAGTCATGTTGATGCGGCATATGCTATTAAACAGATATAGTAAAACTTTGCCTAAAGACAACCTCACTAAATATGCGACCACCTTCCATTTAAGACCATAAAAATCTTTTTTCAAATTTCACTTAAGAGACCACCTCTCTGATCAGACCAGTCCAAACCAGTTAGTTAGGTGATTTTTTTTATACTGGGGGTTTCATTGTAGTTATTCAGTGGTAAATACACACCACACAACGACACATGTGTTTGTAATACTGTTGATGGACATGTAGTGAGGTAGAGGTCTGATGGACATGTAGTGAGGTAGAGGTCTGATGGACATGTAGTGAGGTAAAGGTCTGATGGACATGTAGTGAGGTAGAGGTCTGATGGACATGTAGTGAGGTAGAGGTCTGATGGACATGTAGTGAGGTAGAGGTCTGATGGACATGTAGTGAGGTAGAGGTCTGATGGACATGTAGTGAGGTAGAGGTCTGATGGACATGTAGTGAGGGTAGAGGTCTGATGGACATGTAGTGAGGTAGAGGTCTGATGGACATGTAGTGAGGTAGAGGTCTGATGGACATGTGTAGTGAGGTAGAGGTCTGATGGACATGTAGTGAGGTAGAGGTCTGATGGACATGTAGTGAGGTAGAGGTCTGATGGACATGTAGTGAGGTAGAGGTCTGATGGACATGTAGTGAGGTAGAGGTCTGATGGACATGTAGTGAGGTAGAGGTCTGATGGACATGTAGTGAGGTAGAGGTCTGATGGACATGTAGTGAGGTAAAGGTCTGATGGACATGTAGTGAGGTAAAGGTCTGATGGACATGTAGTAGGTGAGGTAGAGGTCTGATGGACATGTAGTGAGGTAGAGGTCTGATGGACATGTAGTGAGGTAGAGGTCTGATGGACATGTAGTGAGGTAGAGGTCTGATGGACATGTAGTGAGGTAAAGGTCTGATGGACATGTAGTGAGGTAGAGGTCTGATGGACATGTAGTGAGGTAGAGGTCTGATGGACATGTAGTGAGGTAAAGGTCTGATGGACATGTAGTGAGGTAAAGGTCTGATGGACATGTAGTGAGGTAGAGGTCTGATGGACATGTAGTGAGGTAAAGGTCTGATGGACATGTAGTGAGGTAGAGGTCTGATGGACATGTAGTGAGGTAGAGGTCTGATGGACATGTAGTGAGGTAAAGGTCTGATGGACATGTAGTGAGGTAAAGGTCTGATGGACATGTAGTGAGGTAGAGGTCTGATGGACATGTAGTGAGGTAAAGGTCTGATGGACATGTAGTGAGGTAGAGGTCTGATGGACATGTAGTGAGGTAGAGGTCTGATGGACATGTAGTGAGGTAGAGGTCTGATGGACATGTAGTGAGGTAGAGGTCAGTATCATAGGGTCAGGTTCTACATGGTCTAAAGGGAAAAGCTCAAAATGTATTGTACCAATTTTTATTTCATTTTTATGGGTCCCCCACGGTTGAATAGTTAGAGCATCACACTTTGAACCATGAAGTCTCTCACTTCCTGCCAGTGCAGGTTCCAATCCAGATTCTCTCATCCACCAATAAAAACTGGCTGCCACCTTATAACTAAAAATTGTTCAGTGTGGCATAAAACAATATTCAAAATTCAAATTCAAATTTTATTTTTGAAGTTTATTACATTTGAAATTTATCTTTTTTAGATATCTAAAAGTACACTCACACTTCTAAATCCATCCCTATGCATGTATACATACCTGGGACCATCGCTTCCTGTGCCGAATTTTAGATTTATCCTTCATGTGTACAAACATCAGATTTCCGTATGGCATCGTGTACACCAGCTGACCTCCATATGGTGACGGAATCATAAATGGCGGGTCCACCACCATGGGTCGGGAATGGACAGAGCTGTAATAAAATGAACACAATGCCATGTGTATCATTAATCATCCTTTTTCACAATATCTTATTTTTTTTATTTATATTTTCTTTTTATGATAAAATATTTTTATTCTATTTAATAGAATTTGTTTGTTTTAACGTTTTTTAACATTCCGCCAAAAAATTTCAATTTACTTTATTTGAACCAATAAGCACCCATGTCCCTATAAGTGCCCCGCCCCTATAGTTAAAATTTATTCACCATTTTTTTTTTACACACAATCAAATATATTTTCAAGTCGATCGATGATATGTTGACCAGAAAAATGATATCAACAGTTTATTTCTAGCCCCCAAGCAACATAAGAATGTTGATAGATGTCCTAGCTCCGTAAATAATTTCAACAACTTTACCACTGTGCCTTTTAAAAATTAATTGTTATACATCAATTTGCTTAACATTTCACCACCGCTTGCGGTGGTCTAGTGGTGGATCATTTTACTCACAAGTGGAGGGTCCTGGGTACAATTTTTCAGGCACCAAATCACACTAAAGACGGTAAAAATAAATGTGACCGTTCCCTCAAAAATCACTGAGCATACACGTACGAAGTGAAAGTAACATATGGTCTTTCGGATGAGACTTAAAACCAAAGTTCTATTTCACGGAAAGGCATTGCAAGTTAAAGAGCTCTCACTGCATTGGTGTCAGTCCATAGCACAAGTCAAATTTTTTGGCAATTCACCTAGATCTGTTGACATCCCCATATAAGAGAAACTAGCTGGGATGTTAAACAACATTAAAACAAACATCTCACAAATGCCATGACATGGGATATCAGTTTTTTTTCTTCATACACCGAAATCTTACAAAGATTGGTGAAAAGAGGTTAATTGTGCCAAAAAGAAAACCAGTTATGCGTATATATTACCTGCAAGCTTCATCAAGAAGTTGAGCCAGCATCCGCACCCACTGATTCGGAACCATTTCTTCCTCATCATTCAGTGTAAAAGCATCATCAAACATAATATGTGCTGCAAAAAATAAAATTATTATTTTTACTTTGAAATTTGTTTATAATTTTATCTACAGAGGGCACCACAAAAATGTAATCACATTTTTAAAGGCCCATTAGCTGTTTTTTGTTTTTTGGAGGTTTTTTTTCAGAAAATTTTCATTTAGTTTTTTACTGCCTAGATTGATGTTCAATGGTAAGAAGAAATATACACAGGTGTAAAAATTCTTAAATCCCTTATGTTTTGTGAAAATTGCTTGAGAATTAAACCCAGTTTGACACTTTTTCACTTGCCATTGATTAATTAACCTTTACTATTTGTATATGCATACGACACTGGACTTGACTTTGACCTTATTTTCACAAAATATTTAGGAATATATATGACTTTTAATGGCTGTTTATAGCCCTTACTTGTTATCGAACATCAAGTACTAGTTGTAAAATTAGACAAAATTGAAATAATTATTTTTGGTAATGGTATCTAATGCTCCTTTAAATGATAATAAAAAAAAGTGTCATTTGACTTAGAAACAAAATTAATGGGATCAATTTACAAATGCACAGTAAAAAAATGTTGTTCTTTAAATGACAATAAATGTACAGAACTGATCAATGTGTTATGGGGTGTGGAAAAGTAAGAACACTTTTGGTGACACCCTGTATATGTGTGTTTTTGAGTAGGGGACACTGTAGATATTTTAAAGAATGTTTTAAGTGTCTCAAGTTATATCTACCAAATACACACCTGACTGTAACAAAGGTCCAGATTTTCTCTTTTTTTTTTTTTTTTTTTTGGGGGGGGGGGGTTTGAGGTGGGATGGGAAATGAGGCGGGGGGGATGATCGAGGGGAGCGGGGGGGGGGGGGATGGGGAGGGGGGGGGTGCGGGGGGTTGGGGAGCGGCGGGTGAGGGGGGGTATGGGGCGGGGGGGAGTCTGGGCGGAGGGGGGGGGGGGAGTTGTGTGTAGGGGCGGGGGCGGTCGTAGTGGTGGGGGGTGGGATGCGGTTCGGGGGGTGCGAGTAGGAGGGGGTTAGGGGGGCGTGGGGGGAGGGGGGGGAGGTGGCAGGGTGGGGGTTGCCGGGGTGTGTGGCGGGGGGGAGGATTGTGGGTGTGGCGAGGGTGGTTTTGTATCATCGTTGGATCTGGCGGTTGCTGTGTGCGGGAGGGGATGGGGTTGTGTTGGCGTGGTTTTATTTTATTTTCTTTTTGAGGTGGGATGGGACTTTTTTGCATCTTATTCCTGCAGAAATTTGACTGATAATTGGATTGAAGATGTTTGGTAGTCTACTGTTTAGTTTTCGAAAAAAAAAGGATGCTTCCCATTTAATGTGGAATTCGTTTTTTTAACTGCTAGTTTAGGTTTTCGCTATGTCACTATGTGGTTCAAAGAGGCTATACAAGAATCAATTTCTCATGTTTTGGGGGTTTTGAACACCCTTACAACCATGTATCTCTCACTTACAATTGTTAAAGTCAATGTCTTTTCCAAAATATCTGTAAGATCCTTTGTAATCTCCAACTGATAAAACCAAAGAAGCCATGTTTTGTCTGAATCCATAGATCTACCATTGGTCAGTCAGAGAAATAAGGTGAAAGATTTTATTTACAACTGCTCGAGCTCAACACTCACTTAATAATGGTAATTGGAAAGACAACTTCGCTGAAGAGAGCTGTTAGCAAAATCGACTCTTGAGAGCTAATTGTATACAATCTTTAGAGCCCGCTTGGCTCAGTTGTTAGCAAGCTCGACTCTTGATCATGAGGTTGAGAGTTTGAGTCCAGTCAGTGACAGGTTGGATTCCTTTCTTTCGGATGAGACAGTAAAAACCAAGGTCCCGTGTCCCAGAAGGTGTCAGCATGTTAAAGAACCCTCACTGCTCGATGGCCGTAAGTGCCGACCATAGGCCAAACTTTGAAGCCCTTCACCGACATTGGTGACATCTCCATATGAGTGAAAGATTCTTGAGTGGGACGTTACATAACAATACAACAAGGAAATTGTAATCTAATTTTCTCGTCGTCCATACGAGTAATGCACCTTAACTGGAAATGGTTACATTTTCCTTTGAAGCTGCATACTAATATAATAAGCCGTGCCATGTTGTCCATGGAAATCTTAAAAAAGGCTGATTTTTCTTAATGTCTACTTACATTCAAACTCGTAATACTCTGTTTCTTTTAAATCTCTTGACATTTTATACGCCTGACGTCGGATGAACTGATCTTTATCCATTCTGAAATAATTAATCTTTTTTTTTCAAATTCAAGCAATGTCATCAGCTGCATAAAAAAATGAATGTTAAGTAAAATAAATCTTAATTTTGTGAGTTAGCCACACCCACCAACGGGACATCATTCTGACAGTAAACATTACGTCACTCCACTGTCACTTTGGTGACGTATTACAATAATGAACACGTGACCAGTAGAAAACAATGCGCTCAAAACAATCTTAATATTTTCATTTACATCATACTATCACTAAGTGTCCATATATTCCCTTTCTTTTAACATAGATCATCAATATCCAATAGCTCCGACCAGTCTAGGATTAATTTCCAATTCAACTTTCCAGAATTGTACTTTTAATTTCATACACAGAACAACTTGTGCTGTCTCCATGTTATGCCAGACTGTTTTTGGTGACTGCCAACCAACTCTGTATTTGAGAAGCCATTTTGCACAGCTTGTATATGACATATTTGGGAAAGAGGTATGTTCCAGCTATTGACTCAGACATCTAAAACATATACAGTGAAACTTGTAAATAACGACATCCTTAAAGACATAACAAAAGCAGTCTTTATAAGGAGGAGGTCTTTATATAGAGGTTGATTTGTACACAAATGGTACTATTGGGGACAACAGAAAGCGGTCTTTGTGACCAGGGAGTCTGTACGCACAGGTGGTCGCTAAAGCAGGTTTTACTCTCATCTAGGGGCAAAAATTAATGGGAATGATAATGGTACAGTATTTAACTCATAGACCCCTAAAAAAGTTTGGAACCTTCTGTAAATCAATGACTTAGACCAGTCCAAATGTGTCTTTAGGGGCGAATGTGTTAATAAAATTTTACACCCTTTCATTCTGCAGACAGCCTTTTAAGACACAATCCAAAGGTATGCAACCCTTCAGTTATGTCAGGCAAATACTATAACAGGCGAGGAAATTATATTGTATTATGTCAGGCAAATACTATAACAGGCGAGGAAATTATATTGTATTATGTCAGGCAAATACTATAACAGGCGAGGAAATTATATTGTATTATGTCAGGCAAATACTATAACAGGCGAGGAAATTATATTGTATTATGTCAGGCAAATACTATAACAGGCGAGGAAATTATATTGTATTATGTCAGGCAAATACTATAACAGGCGAGGAAATTATATTGTATTATGTCAGGCAAATACTATAACAGGCGAGGAAATTATATTGTATGGCCAGACTGAGGTTCGACCCCTGGCCTCCTGCAGTTTGTGTAGCTGGTATACCCACCTGTGTTACTTGGTCCATTACATGTGTTACAACAAATTACCAAATTTATATCTATGTTATCTGCTTTAAATTCTCAAGATTCAAAGTAACTATGATTTTCATGGCATTAAGATAAAACATTTATGGGATGATAAGGTAAATCTGGTGCTCGATGTACATAGATAATACACTTCAATAATCATGCATTGCTCATGTTCATACAGATTTTGTACTATATAAGTAAAGCGTTGAACAAGCTAAAGTACAATCTTGACTAGTCCCCTGCAAGAGTTACTAGTCTTGGACTGGCAGACCATTGCTAATTTGGAATTATGGACTCTGCATATTTACAGGTGAAAATTAAATGGTGGTCTTAAAACATAAAACTCTATATGTAACCTCCTCTCCTCTAACACAAAGGCAAACAGGTAAAAGTAACTTACCTGAACAGTGACTTGAGAATCTGGACCATTTCCTGTCTTGTTTCATGCCACATTGTGGCACAGGCATATATCATGGGTGGAATGTCTTTTTCCATTTCTGAGTTCTCATCAGTTCCACCTACCTTTGCATCTTCTTTGGTCATACTAAAGTCAGGAAAAACATTTGATTACACATGGACAAAAATAGTTGTTGTTGTTGTTGTTGTTGTATTTTATGTTGTAGCTTTACATCCTGCCAGGATTTAAGTTAGGGTTAATGCCAGATGCCACACCTGTATGTGATGTCAAATCTCTGTTTAAAGTCTAGCTGAAAAACTTATTACTTTAAATTTCCATGCTGTATGTAGGGCTAAGCCATTCGCTCCTTAATCTCAGTCTAAGGTTTGAACCAAGTGAACAGAAATGCAACCCAGAACCAGGAATTAAACCCAGAACCAGGAATTAAACCCAGAACCAGGAATTAAACCCCAAACCTCACACATGAAAGCAAAATGCTCTAAATGAATAAGTCTGACCATACACTATTATTGTGTTTTGTTTCTATGGCAACATTATAGGTAAAAGAGAATGTCTAACAGATACAGGTGTGAAGTTCTGAAATTAGAAAATTAATGAATCTCTAAGAAAAATGTTTCAGTTTGGCAAAACCCATTGACGATAACAGATGATGGGGGATTTAAGCCTAATTTCATTCTGATTTTTTTTGTGACATTTTTGTTAAAGGGTGAAAATCATTAAATAATTATTTTATTGTCAGTTATGTATAAGTAATTAAGGAATCAGATATACAAATTGACTAAATACTTGAAATTTGTCTTATTTTCTTTGAAACTGCGAGTGATTCTGCGATTGTGACGTCTTCTGTTCATCAGAAGGTGCTGTTCTAGGAGGATTCCACAATACAGAGGGTTCATAAACAACCTGTAAAAAAAGTGGAAAGTGTGAAGTGGAAATGACCTGTAAAATAAAAGTGGAAAGTGTGAAGTGGAAATGATTTGTAAAATAAAAGTGGAAAGTGTGAAGTGGAAATGACCTGTAAGATAAAAGTGGAAAGTGTGAAGTGGAAATTATCTGTAAAATAAAAATGGAAGTGTAAAGTAGAAATGATCTGTAAAAAAGTGGAAAGTGTAGATTGACAATTATCTGTAAAAAAGTGGAAAGTGTAGATTGACAATTATCTGTAAAAAAGTGGAAAGTGTAGATTGAAAATTATCTGCAAAATCATGTAAAAGTGGAAAGTGTAGATTGGAAATGATCTGTAAAAAAGTGGAAAGTGTAGATTGAAAATTATTTGTAAAAATCATGTAAAAGTGGAAAGTGGAGACTGGAAATGATATGTAAAATAAAAGTAAAAATTGTAAAGTGGAAATGACATGTAAAAAAAAATTGAAAGTGTTGGATGGATCATAACATACCAAACTTGCAAAGTGTTTTGTGCTGCTATCAAAAATGTAAAGTGCAGCAGGTTTCATAAAAAAATTATAAAGTGCACAAATACCATGCAAAATCTGTAAACTGCAAAGTTTAGCAAGCAAAGTTTGTAAACTGTACACTATTATGTAACATAAAGAATCTAAAATTGTTCAGTATAATGTAATATTATGATGTCACAAAGAATTGTAAACTTAATAGTATGATGTAACATAGAGAATTTGTAAACTGTACACTGATGTCACAAAGAATTTGTTAACTGTACACTATGATGTCATAAAGAATTTGTAAACTGTACACTATGATGTCACAAAGAATTTGTAACCTGCACATTATGATATGATAAAAAATTTGTAAACTGTACATAATGATATGATAAAAAATTTGTAAACTGTACATAATGATGTCACAAAGAATTGTAAACTGTACAGTATGATGTCACAAAGAATTTGTAAATTGTACATTATGATGCAACAAAAATCTGTCACAGGTGTAAAAACATTTTTATCCTTACCGTTCAACTTTCGCTAAACGTTCCTGATCAGAAAAAAATATGTATCGTCCAACCCAGTACATGGAAATCAGCCATGCAGCGCCACACAAAACATGATACCACGGACTAAAAATATCCAAACCATTGATGCCATCACATTGTCGACTGTCCTCTGTCACAAGAGACAGATAACTATACTTACAATCCAGTACAACTACTACTACGGAAATAGGTGTTGCCAAAAACATTGGAAAACAAAATGAAACGGTTTGCATCTTAAGTTTACAGGCTGTGTAGGATACATAGTAAGCTACAAAGGCCGATAAAACTAAGGTGATGATTGGTGCGTTCAGTTTCAGGTTTGCCGCCTGAACTTCGAGAGTACTTATCACCCCAGGCAAATCAAATTTCAAGTCTTCATCCATTAACAAATATGCTCCAACCACAGATGTGACTAATTTACCCAAACTAGCTGGTATATAAATGAAAGGACGGCTTTCTTGAAGATCAAATTTAAGTGTCATCAATATCCGGTACATGAAATTGTTTTTGCTAAGCTTCCCACAAAAACGATCATCGATAAAGTTTTCCCACCATGAAAGTGAACATAGCAGCAATGCAAGTGCTGTCAAGATAACATCCACGACTTCAAATTCTTTCCCGGTTCCGTCAGTCGTGTAGCCGATGATTGGTAATACGGTCACCGGAATCACAGATAATTGCACAACCAGTGCCATCATGTCGAACATGAAAGCTATTATTCGGCAGCACATGTTGTTACAGGGTCCACGCTTTTTCACAATGGTTGTACAAAGTGGCTTCAGTATGCTCGGAATTATACAAGTGCCAGACAGAATCATTATTCCACTTGCCATGTTCAACTCCCTAAGGAGTCGGAAAACCAACAAGCATAATCCAATGGAATGACTTACTTCGATGAAAAAAACCTGGAATAAAAGAAGAAATTCATGACACTGTGAACTTGATGTTTATACTAAGACATTTCAATACTCCTTTCTCCTGATCCCTAAGGTGTAACGATTTGATTTCATTTCAATTTAAAAACACATACAGTGACACAGCACATACACAACCCACATACACATGCTACAAACACATCACATACATAGGTCATATACACATCACATACACAAGCCACATACACATTCCATATACACAAACCACATGCTTGCAACATATACAACATACACATCACATACACCAACCATATACACACATCACATACACACACTACATACACATATCACATACATACATCACAAACATATGCCAAATACATAAATCCCTACATGCACCCCTGCCCCTCTTTACACATGATCAAGATCAAGAATCTTTTCTAGCTGGTTGATAATGAGATATTGACCTGGAAAACCACAAGTCACATTTTATCTGTAGCCTCCAAGCAACAGAATTATGTTGATTGGTGTCCTCGGTAATAACTACACCAACTTTACCCCTGTGCTTTATACAAAAATAACTGTTTTTTTCCTGATTTTGTAACGCCCTTGGTGCTTAGTGAGTCGATTACAGTAATTGTGTTACACACTGACAGACAGTAATGGCTGCCATGGAACTTAAAATCAAAGTATGAAAACAAAAGTGAAACTTTACCACTATAATGCTTCCGAAATGTGGGAAAGGTAGATTTCCGAAAAGTGATTTCCAGAGACTTGTGATGAAAATCAAGATGTACGGAATGCAAATGGCCACCATTACAAGGATGTACCTTGCACTCACGAGAGCAACTTCCTGAAAAAGAAAGTAAATCATACACATGATACAATATACAGTAAAACCTGCCATAGTGGACACCTGGAATCAGCGGACACCCTGCGATAATGGACAATTTGTCCAAGTCCTGATTTATGTTATATAAGACTACTAACGTCTGTTTTAAATAAATGGACCCAACTCCATTACCCAGAAAATGAACAAAGCTGCACGATTTCTTTAATTTCAACCTTGAATTAGCAGAGAGTCTTCCTATGATTGACTTCTATTGCCACAATAAATATCTTGCTAAATTGTATGTCCCGACTTCTATCTTGATAACACTCTTACAATCTTTTGTTTTGTGTTTTTGCTTGATATTTATTTTGTTGCACTGCATTGAAACAAGTGAATGGTCATCCTTCAACTGTCCAGCAACTGTCCACTAAACACAGGTTTTACTATATTTGTTTGATCAGGAGGACTTCTAGTCTGGACAAAAATTAAACAAAGTCTATATATAGCAACCTTAGAATAAGCGACCTTGAATTATGTCATATAACCTGGGGTCAAGGTCATCATTTCTTTGATCAGGATGAATTTTTGTCTGCACAAAAATTAAACAATGTCTAAACAACAACCCTGGAATACATCATATAAGCAACCTTGATATATCTCATATGACCTTGGGGCAAGGTCATCAAATACTTTTAGGTAATCAGGAATACTTTCGGGATGTATTGAAAAATATCTGCCATATAGGCCAGAAAAGATGGTGGGGATTATACCAAACTCCTAACTAGACTAGGTGACTTATGAGGTGTCATTTTACTATTTATTCAGTATTTTATATAACATGATGAATTATTGTTATCATAAAATACAATTGGAGATATCATGAATGAATTTATAATATAATAAAACCATTTCATAATATCACAAATTCAATCTTTTATGATATTGCAAAATCAATTTTATTGAATCGTGAAATCAGTAACATTTTATGGGTATGGTATGATCAATTTTGTGATATCATAACATCAAATTTATGATTTCATGAAATTATTTGATGATATCATAAAATGTCCAATAAATATTCAAACAGTACCCCATAGTGACTTCTAAATACCCCGTCTTAAAATAGGTAAGGTGGATATATTGTAGTTAACTATGGACCTACCTATCAATTCAAAATTTTTAGTCATACAAACACATCTTTTAATTTAATTTAATACAGCAAAATGGCTGTAAGAAATGTGGTACCTCTTTTTTGGGCTTAGCATGTTCTGAAGTATTCAACTGCAGTCCTGAGATGAGGGTCATAAGGCTGACCTTCTGAGCAACCAAGCAGAACAGCAGGATAACGAACAAGATAAAATAGGTAATAAGCTTGATAATACGCATCAAACGGTGAGTGTGCACATCCCCGCCTCTGCTTTCCCTTGCGATAATCTGGAAAATATCCCAAAACCTGAAAAAAAAGATAATATTTGTCAAACTGTATGATTAGCAGAAAGTGAAGCCTTATAACTCTATGGATTTGTACTCTCACTCACTCACTCACTCTCTCTCTCTCTCTCTCTCTCTCTCTCTCTCTCTCTCTCTCTCTCTCTCGCTCTCTCTCTCTCTCTCTCTCTCTCTCTCTCTCTCTCTCTCTCTCTCTCTCTCTCTCTCTCTCTCTCTCTCTCTCTCTCTCTCTCTCTCTCTCTCTCTCTCTCTCTCTCTCTCTCTCTCTCTCTCTCTCTCTCTCTCTCTCTCTCTCTCTCTCTCTCAAACTATTGACCAAGTCCAGAATACTTTTTTTTACTTAATGCTACTTATAAACAATTTATAATTTGAACCTATACGTGTCAAATTTCTCAATGTTTTTGCAAACTTTTTTACATAATCTGCTTAGATTTCAGCGAGGATCAAACCAGCACTGATTAAAGGTGAGAGACTTTATGGTTCGTGGTTTCATAGCCTAACCACTAAGCTATAGGGTCTTGTTTCATAATTCAATATCTTTTCCAACTCTACATACACACAATCAATTTTCAGACTTCCGCCAGAACTGTGATATACTCCATATATCACGGTGAATTTTCAGCTCGTGATAAGCCCCGGAGTCTGGGGGTTGAAAATGACATGAGGTAAAAGAACGTGACAATAAAATGCTGTAAAAACAATATTTTGTTGTGGTTTTAATTTCGTTGTTTTCATTTATCGTAAAGTAGTATCTGATAATAGATTCCTTTACAGACAGGTTTTTATTTCAATGAAATTGGAGCTTCCATGGCCGAGTGGTCAGAGCCTTGCGCTTTAATCGCAACATGAAGTCTCTCACTTCTGTCTCTTCTTAGTGCAGGTTCAAGCCCCACTTGAACCTAAGCTGATTTTTGTGAGAAAATTTGTCAGTTCACTTGCAGAAGGCCAGTGGTCTCTTTCTGGATAACCAAATTCTCTCCTCCACCACTAAAAACTTGCCACCACCATGAAAATTATAAGAATTATTGAATGTGGCGTAAAACCAAAATTCATAATCAAATTAAAAAAAAATTAATGTCAACGAATTTCTTTTATTTTTTTAATAACAAAATTTTAACCCCACAAAATTTTCTGGTTCTCCAGTAATTCTATTAATGACTGGGAGAAAGAAGTCAGGATGCAATTTCTGTTATCTCCTTGTACATGTATATGTTTTATTTTAGCTCCATACATCCTCCAATACTTACGGCTTTTGTGGTTTTTCCTCTACCTCTGGAGTTTTGACTGACGATTTTCTTGGAGGTGGAGGTGTTGGCGGCCTTTCTTCGAATTTCATACTGTGATCCTTCCTAGTTGCTCTGTATTTAGATGCAAGTTTGGAGTTGGAAGAACCTATGGAAGAACCTAATGAAGTCATTTGTATGGAATCTCTGCTGCTTGTAGAACTGGAAGTCTCCGATGTCATAGTGTCAGACATCGAAGAGCGTACAGACAGGTTCTGTAATAAAAAATGAAATAGAACAATAAATATGTGATAAATATGTGATAAATATGTGATAAATAAGTGATAAATATGTGATAAATATGTGATAAATATCTTAAAATTACAGTGATGTCAAACTTGAAGGGCCAGTGTAATGTACAAAAACTACCCGGGGTCATTACTCTATGTAAAAATCTGGGCATTTGTAGATAATTGACCCATACCTGTAGAAAAATTACCCGTGTCTTGGTCAATTTTCTACAGATTTAGAAAAGTGCACAACGAAGGTAATATGATTAATGAGAGTCTTTGACATACAAATACCACGTGATTTTTCATATAATGGAATCATGTGATGACTCAGTGATTGAGATCTCAGACTAATGACCACAACCTCTCATTCTGTAGTCATGGGATCAAATTTCACAATTAAAATTGTCATAATTATATTTTTCTCCGACTAATGTAAGAAAGTTGCCAGGAAAGTTTTTTGTGTTTAGAGTCCATCTTCATAAAAAAAAAAACTTTTTTCAAAGGAAATAATACAAAACGGCAGGAAAAATCCAAGACATTTTAGGAGAACAACTGCAATTTAATGCACATTTATGTATTTTACTAATGTAAAGAAAAACAAAATAAAACTTGTATAAATAAAAACCATATATCTGACACATGCTTATAGATAACATATGGAACAATAGTTTTCACTTTGCTGAAAATAGAAATTCATTATCAACTGTTCATTTAAGACTATGTTCCATATTTTCCCCTTGAGGTTTGTGTTTTTCCTGTCCACAGACGTTTGATAGAAGAAAAAAATGGAATGATTTACTTTGTTTTCATTTGTAAACTTAGTTGATATTGACTTAACATTCATACAAAAAAAAATTTGAAAGACTTCTGATCACTTGTTCATGAGAAGAAGATATTTAGATGTGTACCAAGTTTTGGTCCTTTTTGGCCTTTGGGGCCCAAACGGGTCCTCTGCGGTCCAGTTCATAATTGTTGATGTGCATGGTATCCATATTTCTTTTCTTTAAAATGTAGGGGGTGACTTTTTCATGGGACGAATAACAGTAATGTTGAAGCAAGTCATTTTTCTACGGCTACCCAGGTAAGATTTCTATTATAGAAAAGTGACCCTGGGTAAGATTTCTATCATAGAAAAGTGACCCTGGGTAGCATTTCTATGGCAGGTCAATTTTTCACTTTACACTGTTTCCAATTTTTTCACTTAAAGCCACATTCCGGGGAGTAATATCCATAAATAAACTTTTCTGTACTCTCTTAACGCATATTTGCATGAACTTTCATTGTATTTTTGAAAGTCATATTCCAACTAATTAGTTAATTAATCGTGGGAAACAACGAACACATTTATCTATTTATAACTGGTAAGGCGTTGTCGGTCATGTGATGACGCTCTACTGAGCGTGTTCGTTTCACTGTCCAGGACAACTCAGACAAGTGGAACACCAATCAAATGCTCTGGAACACTGTCCTGGGCAAGCAATATAACAATAAACTAACGTGAATTATGTAAATTTTATCGACATCTTTGAAATAACTACTTCCTGCAATGGTACATACAAGTGCAACATGTGCTGAGACTGTGCCGGAATAGTACTCTCGTGGTGAATCAAGCACACCCTTTATATCACTCGTACACCAAGGTAAATTTAAGAATTCCTACAGAATTCCCATAAATAACTCCATTATTACATCAAATTTTTTTAAATCTTATTATTTTCTTCAGTTAGGAGTCATTCTCTAATGAAAATGTCAAAAATTACAATATGTCCAGAAAATTATAATAACGTCCCTTTAAATGTGACTAAATGTGACTTTAAATATCCATTCTAATTTTACTCAAGATATATGAACTTTTTATCTCAAAATTTCGCTTATTTTGAATAATATTTCCAATCCAAACTATTGATATATTATAGAAAAAAAACAACATATATTCTCAAAATGACCTTCTGCCATTAACGGTTTACTTTTTGTTAGCCAAACATTGTAATCAATAACTTGTTTACCTACAAAACAATCATTAAAAAGTCAGGAGAGAAGGTAATTTAATTTAAAATGACCTTCTGCCATTAACGGTTTACTTTTTGTTAGCCAAACATTGTAATCAATAACTTGTTTACCTACAAAACAATCATTAAAAAGTCAGGAGAGAAGGTAATTTAATTTAAACTTATTAATTTTACAAAGATTTAGGAACAAGTTTAAACAACTTATAAAAATGTCTCTTGTTGGCCCTGATGATGATGTTATGGGGTCTTTGCTGTAGGAGGAAATCGGAGTACCTAGAGAAAACCCAGGTGTCCGACCTATCGACCACCATACCATCTCACATCCATCTCATATACTCTATATCCGAGGATCAAACCCAGGTCACATTGGTGAGAAGCGAGTGCGCTCACGACACCTAAGTAGGTAATTAATAATCCAATTACTAATTTATCCAATTTGGATTAAGTAGCAGTCTGAGTAGGTATAATCGTTGTCCAAAAAGAATATTAAATATGTAAATTGAAAATTTGGGTTATCTCAAATTCATGATATGTCGAAGAAAATGGTAAGGTCCTGTGAATAACCTGATTCCACTGTATTTTTAAAGGTCCAAAATGATTTGATTGCTTTATTTGTATTCAGCACCATGGCAACCAGTGACCAAAATTCTGTTTGTTTTCAGTTCTCCCGTGTCTCTAATATTATACGATGTCATTATAAATACCACACACAAATGTATATACATTTGTATTTAGGGTGCTATTTCGTTGTTTGTCAGTGACGACTACGTGAACTTACTTTCAACTCATCTTTCAATTTGTCAGCATCTGCATATTTTTTCTGTTTCTGCAGTTCCCGTTGCTCCCGACGGTACTCCAGAAAAGTACGCACCCTCTTCACAAGGACAGCGACTGCTGTTTTTTCCCTAAGGTAGATACACTTCTCCAACCAAATACTTACATGTTCTTTCATAAAAACCTACAGAAAATTGAAAATTTTGAAGTGTGAATACATATGATAACCTTGGGTCCATTTCACTAAAGGTCCTAAATTAGACTTGTTCTTGGGACCACACTATTCAGAGGCAGTATACCTTAAGACTTGACTTAGATAGTGTTGATAAAATAGTCCTATGTTTTATCTTAAGATCAAATAACTTAAGACTTAGGACTTTTTGATCAAATGGGCCCCAGAAATCAAAACAGTTGTCAAGTCAAATTTGCTGTCCGTAAATCATAAACAGAAAAAGTAAAGAAAAATGAGACTATGACCTCAGAGCTTCAACATTCGTATGCATTTAAGGTCCCACAACTCTGTTTCAATTCGTTAATTATTATGTTGATTTCATTTACACAATTATTATGCGAGCTCTTAAAATATCCTACCGGTAATTAAAAGACCTGACCATAAAGATTTCCCTATCTGTCAATTACATGTACACAATTTTTCATCTAGATTCTCCATCTTGAAATTTCAACACTGATTTTTTAAATCTCCCCTATACCTGACATTTACACAATTGATTTTTGAGAAATCCCCTATTTGACCTTTACATTAATGATTTTTTACTTCTCCTCTACCTGACCTTTACACATGCAATGGACTTTTTGAGATCTGCCTTACCCTACATTTACACAACTGATTACAGAGAAATCCCTTATCTAATATTTACAAAAATGATTTTTTAGTTCTCTACTTTCTGACCTTTACACAATTGACCTTTGATATCTCCCTACCTGACGTTTACCCATGCGGTAGTCATTTGAACACCACCTTGGTAAAAACTTCTGCAGGATCTCCGTCACTCCATCTTTTACATTGTTTCTGTTGACTTCTGGGTACAACGGGGAGTACCTGTAATGTAGACAGAAAACTTATTTGTACAGATTATAACTCATCAACCCCTGAAAAACAATGGACTTTTCTGTAAATCAATGACTTAGATCAGTCAAAATGTGTTTTAAGGGGTGACTGAGTTAATTTCTCACCCTATTTTATTGTTTATTGTGGCTTCACACACCACAAAGAATTAGGGGTTGGCCAGTGTAACTAGTATACAAAAAATGACAGGGTAAGTCCCCTAGTTGTCAGAAATGAAATGTCACTGTAAATGGTCAGCCAGCAAGTGATGAAACAGATATTTCTGATGGGAATTACTGACAACCTATTAGTTTTTGTAAAACTGTGACAGAGTAACCCTTTTCAAATACCTGCAAATTTAAATTTCAGCATTTTAATGGCAGAAATGACCAAAAAACATAGGTTTATGCTGCCAGGCCCTACCTTTATCTGAATGACCAAATTACTATGGTGAGAATATTACTACGTTTAAAAAATTAGTTCCTTAATTAACAATTGCACTTGGTCATTTCAGTACCAATTCATTAACTTGATTTGACTGATGGGCTGACAGACTAACTTTCACAGACAAAAAGTTTAATTCCCCCCATTTTACCAGAAGAGGACAGTTAATTGTATAACTATAGTTATTGATAGTCAATGACATTGACATTATATATCCATTTCCTTTTTTAAAATCTTTTAGAATATTTTGTTTATCTAAGAACACTGTGATTAAAGATATAACAGTATTTTACTCTTCCTCTCTCTTTCTTCCATTCTCAGAGCTAGGGTTTGTAAACCCTCAACAATGCATTAATACCCTCTTTGATGCTTACAGACCATAATAAACTGGTCTAAACAATGAAAAAGACCATTCCACTAAGATGTTTAGGGGTAAAAAGTTTAGATTAAATTTTATTTATCTTACAACGATTCGAAATCAAGTAATGTCAACTTATATAAACTCTCTTGTTGGTTCTGATGTTGGTATTGTAAGAGGTCCTAGCTTGCTGTATGTCTGGAAACCGGAGATTCCAGAGAAACCCCACATGTCTGATTTGGCTTAACGAGTACATCCCTTGTTCCTTTTTTCCTTATCATGATACAATCTCAAATTGTGATCAGAGGGGTGGTGTACCTTTAGCAAATACATTATACATCACTCGTTGTTTCCCTCTTTCTCTCTGTGTGTCGCTTATTATTCTCCCATCTTCCCTCTCTCTCTCTCTCTCTCTCTCTCTCTCTCTCTCTCTCTCTCTCTCTCTCTCTCTCTCTCTCTCTCTCTTTATGACACTAAATAACACAGACAACTATATCAAACCTACACATGTATAATAAGCAATCAAGAAAATTACACTGTAGGGGCCTACCTCTTGATGAAACTATTAAAAGTTTTTCTGACCGAGAATCCCAGTCGTCTGATTCGAGCTATTTCTGATACACCATTGTATCTGAGCTGCTCTTTGACAACTTCGCGATCAAATAGGTCTGCTGACAGCTGAGCATTGGGCTTGATACATCTGAAAATAAAAAAAAAATGAAAATTCTGAACCCTTTGAAATATTCCACTTAATAACTGGTGATATATATATACATATATATGCCTCTAGAGAGAGACCTGACCCTTTCTACCACTGAAAAGACAGGCGGTCACTCAAAAGAGGTTTCATTTACAGAGATATTGTGATATTTAACTAAATGGTTTTCAAAATATTGTCTCAAAAAACAGGTGGTCTTTCATGACAGGTTGCACTGTACCCACAGTAAACTGACACCATTTTCCAGTGGAGTGGAGGGGGGGGGGGCTATATCTTTAATTTATACAGGAGATGAACAATTAAATAACACAAACAGGGGATAGGTACAAATTATTTCATTGCAGTGATATATTGACCTCTGAGTCAAAATTGTTTAATTTTATAAATATTTATTTGGATTTTTATTTTTTGGCTAGGGAAGTCAATCAGTGTTAGTTGATATTTGTGAATTTGCATTTTATGTAATGTATTGGTTATAAGAATGTGTTCCGACTAAGAAAAATCTAACAGTTCAGACTACAGGAAAAACATGTATCACTTAATTCTTACCAAATGTAGAGTTGCATTAAACTTGATGTGACAGCTTTAATGGGCATTTATTCAGTACACCATAAAGATAATATCTAAACATTTAATTAATTATTACCTTACATACCCCTAGAAAAATGGACTAGACTGCTTCAAATATAATTGATGACATTGTCTATTTTTGTATCCAGGGGTGAACAAGTCATATATTACACTTTTTACATTTATTTATCAAATAAATAGACAGGAGCAAACTGTTATCTGTATACCTACCTGACAAAATGAGGTTCCGCCCTTTGCATCTTGCTCAGCAGTTCAGATATGGATTTCTGTAATATTAAAAGTGCATTTTTGTTATCATAAATGACCCACCTCTAATTGTTAAACATAAAACACTGATTATGAACTCTATATTTCACTACAGTGAGACTTGTATATAATGACCCCTTTACTGACACAGCAAAACCAGTCTTTATAAGGAGGTGGTCTTTATATAGAGGTTGATTTGTACACAAATGGTACTATTTTGGAAAAACAGAAAACGATCTTTGTTTAGGTGGTCTTTATACACAGGTGGTCTTTAGACACAGGTTTTACTGTATATTGCAATTGGCTCTGGTACTAACTCGAAATTGAAGTCTCAAACACATCCTCTTAACGTCGGTAAAATTATTCCATTTTGATTGACAATCAATTCAATTATCACTCCTCAATCAGATCAGTACCAGCTTGTCAAAACATCTTGTCATCAAGACATGCACTGCATCTCAGTTAAGAATCAGGGAGAGTCATTACTTCTGACATAACTGGCTTGCGGCATTGTCCTTCTATCATTTGCCAATAGACCTACTTACTTGGACTCCAGGTTAAGAAAATGATATAGAAAGTATTTCACAAATTGGGACTTCAAACTGACTTCAAATTTCCAAGAACTTCAAGGAACATGTGGGGGGGGGAGGGGGATTGTGGGTGTGCAAATTTTAAAGAACTTCAAGGTTTGGACATTTGAGAAATTGAGAATTAATTTATTTATTTTAGGAAGGAAAAAATGTTCAAGCTATCAAATGTCATCTACAGCAAAACCTGTTTTAGCAATCACCTGTGTATAAAGACCATCTGGTCACAAAGACCATGTTTTGTTGTCCCCAACAGTACCATTTGTGTACAAATCAACCTCTATATAAAGACCACCTCCCTATAAAGACTGGTTTTCTTGTGTCCCTTTAAAGGAGGTCATTATATACAAGTTTCACTGTACTTATATAAGAACATTTATCTTCTGAAATTTTTGAAGTATACAAATACAATTTACCTGGAAAAATGACGTTACAGTTTTTGAATCTTTTCTTGGCTGGTAAAGCACCTCTGTAGCTTTTCCAATTTTCCCGAACCTACAAAAAAAATTATAAGAATCTATTTCACATGTTTCATATATGTTGCTACGGAAATATATTGTAAATTAGGATTCCATTCAAGGGTTGCAAGAAGTAATTACACACTAGGGTCAGGAACAAAATACATCTTCCCAGATATCCAAGAAAAAAGTTTGGATCTTAAGCTCCAAAATACCAATGTATTGTGTGCATGGCATTGTGTTTTACCAAAGATAAATTAAATATCTTTGTTAATGACACATTAAATATTGCTCATTACATTAGCATAAGTTCATAGCACATGTCAACATTCCTGACAATTACCTGTAGCCATGGAAACACAACTTACCTATTTTTCAATGTAGATGACAGGTCATCAATTAAAATTCTGCCTCTATCTGATAAAGGCTTGGACGGACCTTTTCCTGGACCGCGTCTTGACTGTCGGATATCTGCTCTCCTACAAAATGAAACAAAAAGATTGTTTTGTGTTACAGAAACTTTGTTACTGTGGAATTTGCCTTGAGAGACCACCTATTTTGTCACTTTTATGTGGTCTCCCAGGACAGGTGATCTCTAAAAAAAGGTTCTATCCAATAGCATACTTAACCAAGTGGTTTACAAATTGTGGTCTTAAATAAGACAGGTGGTGTTTCATGAGTGTACTCTCTTAAGAAGTGTGTGTGTAGGTGTTTGTGTATGTTTGTATGTGTAGGTGTGTGTATGTTTGTATGTGTGTAGGAGTGTGAGTATGTATGTATGTTTGTATGTGTGTAGGTGTGTGTGTGTGTGTTTGTGTGTGTGAATGTGTGTGTGTGCATGTGTGTGTGTGTGTGCACATGTGTGTGTGTGTGTGTGTGTGTATAGGGGGTGTGTGTTGATGACAGGCTTGTAGGTTAAATATAGAACTGACACGTAGAGCCTTATAAGTGTTAAGTCTGTATATTACACTAGTATCATGTAATATAGTCAGAGCCTGTAGAGTATAAATCAGATCTGACACTTACAGCCTTGTAAGTGTAAAGTCTTTATATTACATTTGAGATTTAATATAGCCAGAGCTTCTAGAGTATAAATCAGATCCAACACTTAGAACCTTGTAAGTGTAAAGTCTGTATATTACATTTGAGATTTAATATAGCCAGAGCTTCTAGAGTATAAATCAGATCTGACACTTAGAGCCTTATAAGTGTAAAGTCTGTATATTACATTTGAGATTCAATATAGCCAGAGCTTCTAGAGTATAAATCAGATCCGACACCTAGAGCCTTATAAGTGTAAAGTCTGTATATTACATTTGAGATTTAATATAGCCAGAGCCTGTAGAGTATAAATCAGATCCGACACTTAGAGCCTTGTAAGTGTAAAGTCTTTATATTACATTTGAGATTTAATATAGCCAGAGCTTCTAGAGTATAAATCAGATCCAACACTTAGAGCCTTCTAAGTGTAAAGTCTGTATATTACATTTGAGATTTAATATAGCCAGAGCTTCTAGAGTATAAATCAGATCTGACACCTAGAGCCTTGTAAGTGTAAAGTCTATATATTACATTTGAGATTTAATATAGCCAGAGCTTCTAGAGTATAAATCAGATCCGACACCTAGAGCCTTGTAGGTGTAAAGTCTGTATATTACATTTGACATTCAATATACATTTTACATTAAATCAGATCTGACAGCCAAGCTTCTACAGAGTATAAAGCCAGATCTGACACTTAGAACCTTATAAGTGTAAAGTCTGTATATTACATTTCAGATTTAATATAGCCAGAGCCTCGAGCTTCGACAAGAGTAAGTGTAAATCAGATTCATTTGAGACACTTAGAGCCTCTGTATAAATAGAGTGTAAAGTCTGTATACATTACATATAGAGAGCCTTTAAAATAGCCAGAGCCTGTAGTATAGTAAATAAATCTAGAGTATCTGACTGACACCCAGAGCTTAGTATAAATATTCTATATTACAACAGAATCTAACACTAATATTTCTAATTTAGAGGATCATGATGATTCATGTACCGATTCTACTGTAACTTTTTATAATGAACCAAAACTTTTGGTTTAAAGTCATCATGCTGCTTCTACTTAACAAATGATTCTGCCGTTATAAAGAACACAAACAGAAAAATTAAAACACAGTCACCGAGATCCAGACAGACAGACACACAGACACAGAAACATACACTTAACAGAATGAAAATAAAATGCAAGCAAAAACCCCATACATACAAAAAAAAATGAAACATTGAACTTACGTAGTTGATATGGTGCCAGTGATTCCTTTCTGGATTTTAAAGAGATCAGCAATAAACGGATCACTACTGCTCTTTAGACAGTCATGTAAGTCCTTGTTCAGAGTGTCTCGGTTTTTCTCCAAGAAGCTTGTACAGTCATATGAAACCTAAAATTAAAGTACAGTCACAATTATGTTATGAACATGGTGAACAATCATGGCCATCATAATCAGGTGGGTGACCATATCAGACTGGTGACCATATCAGGTGGGTGTTCATATATTAGGTGGGTGGTTATATCAGGTGAGTGGCCATATCAGACAGATGGTCATATCAGGTGAGTGGTCATGTCAGGCAAGTGACCATACCAGGTGAGTGGTCATAATAGGTGAGTGGCCATATCAGGAAGGTGGTCATATCAGGTGAATGGTCATATCAGGTGAGTGGTCATGTCAGGTGAGTGGCCATATCAGGAAGGTGGTCATATCAGGTGAATGGTCATATCAGGTGAGTGGTCATGTCAGGTGAGTGGCCATATCAGGTGAGTGGTCATATCAAGTGGGTGGCCATATCAGGTGGGTGGCCATATCAGGTGAGTGGCCATATCAAGTGGGTATTCATATCAAGTGAGTGGCCATATCAGGTGGGTGGCCATATCAGGTGAGTGGTCATAATAAGTGAGTGGCCATATCAGGTGAGTGGCCATATCAAGTGGGTATTCATATCAGGTGAGTGGCCATATCAGACAGATGGTCATATCAGGTGAGTGGTCATGTCAGGTGAGTGGCTATATCAGGTGAGTGGTCATATAGGTGAGTGGCCATATCAGGCAATGGTCATATCAGGTGAGTGGTCATGTCAGGTGAGTGGCCATATCAGGTGAGTGGTCATATCAAGTGGGTGGCCATATCAGGTGGGTGGCCATATCAGGTGAGTGGTCATAATAGGTGAGTGGCCATATCAGGTGAGTGGCCATATCAAGTGGGTGGTCATATCAGGTGAGTGGCCATATCAGACAGATGGTCATATCAGGTGAGTGGTCATGTCAGGTGAGTGGCTATAACAGGTGAGTGGTCATAATAGGTGAGTGGCCATATCAGGCAGGTGGTCATATTAGGTGAATGGTCATATCAGGTGAGTGGTCATGTCAGGCGAGTGGCCATATCAGGTGAGTGGTCATATCAAGTGGGTGGCCATATCAGGTGAGTGGTCATAATAGGTGAGTGGCCATATCAAGTGGGTGGTCATATCATGTGAGTGGCCATATCAGGCAGGTGGTCATATCAGGTGAATGGTCATATCAGGCAGGTGGTCATATCAGGTGAATGGTCATATCAGGCAGGTGGTCATATCAGGTGAATGGTCATATCAGGCAGGTAGCCATATCAGGTGGGTGGTCATATCAGGCAGGTGGTCATATCAGGTGAATGGTCGTATCAGGCAGGTGGTCATATCAGGTGAGTGGTCGTATCAGATGAGTGGCCATATCAGGTGAGTGATCATATCAGACAGGTGGCCGTATCAGACAGGTGCTCTTAAAACACAATTCAAGTCCCACTTTAACCCTAGCTGTGAGAAAGTTTGCCAAGGCTAACTTGCAAAAGGCTTGTTGTCTCTTCCCAGATTGATTGTAACTGGGTTCTTGTCTACAGTATTAGAATTGACTGCCACCATTTAGCTGAAACATTGAGTGTGTCATAAAACACCATTCAAAAGAGAGAAAAATGTCTCTTTAACATTCCAGACCAAGAGACAAACCATTTTGACTTCAGATCCTGAGAACACGGCGAATGATTAGCCGCTTCTCTTGTTAAAAAGTTTAAAAAAAGTTTTGATCTCTATTTGAATTTTTCACTTGAGGTCATTTTCCTTAGGTTTAGAACACTTAATAATAATATTAATAATAATGATAAAAGTATAAAAATATGAATCCAATAATGCAATATTACCTCCCCTGCAAAATGCTTCACTGTAAATTGTGCATAATCGCCTTTCGGAAAGGTCAAATATTTCATCTCTGGTTGACCCCTGAAGCTGTCTTTGACCTTGTGGACAAAGTTCAAATCTGTACCTTGTTGAAGCCTGCTCTCCTCATCAAGGCTTGGCAAGATGCCAACTCCTGACTACAAAACAAACAAACAGATACAAAAGATTAAACCACAACCAAATTGCAAAGCATTATATTTCAAGACCACCATATAGAATAATGTATATTCATCTGGAATTTGAATTTCAAGGTCAAAGGTAAAGGTCAAGGTACAAAATGAAGGTGAAAAACAACTAATGTCATCTTGTTCTATCATCATCTTAAGTTACATGATAATCTAGATGGTTACAACAGACCACCATGACTCCGCACTGGAGTGCTAGGTTCACAACTGAAGAGTCGCGGGTTCGAGCCTCGGCAGAAGCGGCTGGCTTTTCCTGTCCTTCTAATGAGAGTAAAAAACAAGGTCCCATATCACAGTAGGTGTCAGCATGTTAAAGAACCATCACTGCTCAGTGGCTGTAAGTGCAGAGCATAGGCCAAAATTTGAAACCCTTTACCGGCATTTAGTGAGGTCTCCATATGAGTGAAAGATTCTTGAGTGGAGTGTTAAACACCAATACAACAACTCACAACAGAGCCAAGTGCAACAGCTAAAAATAACTATTGACGAAGACAGAGGGGACGAAAAACAGACATTTTCAAAGACTGGTTTTTGCTTCCCCAAAACAAATATATAAGCCTTCTGTATGTACACCCCAGAGTCATGGGGGGGGCGGCACATTGAAACCCGGAGATCCATAACACATTTATCTATACTGTATGTGTTTTTATATTCAAGGACTTTTTGATAATTTTAATGATAATTTTATTCTAATTTTAGCAAACTTATACTGTGAAAACATTTACTAGTATACTGATTACTAACAGTACCACTAAATTAGTAACATAAAAGTGATACCATATATTTATCATTATGACATAAGCATGATATGAGACTGAAGTGGGTCTATGTTACTCACCTGAGCACCATCAACAGGTGGGAAGAGAATGATATGTAAGCTTAATCAAACCAAAAAGAAATTTGAAAATTTAACATATTCAGTGTGTTGTGGGCATTGGGTCTAAAGAGGGAGCAATGCCAAAGGAGGGGGCCCTTCTGTAAAATATTCTGCCCCACCCTGGATCCATCCCTGAGCCAGTCTGGCTGAAAAGAAGAGTTTGTGGGCCATCATTTGTGTATATTTTCATCAATATGCCTAAAGTGGTTTTGGAGCAAAAGTTGAAAATGTGTAAATACAGACAATGGAAAACCAACAATTCATCATAATGGTTCACTTGAGCCTTCAGCCCAGGTAAGCTAAAAGATATCGACTCTAAATGATACACCGACCTTTTCAAAAATTTGAATGATATCTTGATTGTCCTCAAACTGTATATCATCAATAGATATTCCTTCCTCCATGTAAATATCTTTTTCATCCATGATAATGGTTCTGTTCATGAATTTCTGAAGGCGTTCATTTGTGAGATTAATACACATTTGTTCAAAACTGTTCTTTTCTAATCTCTCAAATCCAGCAATATCCAGTAAACCTATTTCAGCTTTAGTCTGGGAGCTAAAAATAAATAAAACACCATGATGAAAATACTGTTAAACAAAAACAAAAAACATTGTTCATTATTAGTTTTTTTTTTCAAAAATCACAAAGTTGACTTTACAAGGGTTTTCTAGATGTAGAACAAATTCAAGCATTTTTCAAGACTTGAGCATTATGTGTGTCTCCTGTGAGTTAAGTTCTTCAGGATTCCCGGTCTATAAATATAAAGAAAACCGAAAACCAAAGTGCTCAACTAGGGGGGGAGGGGACAGGAAATATGGTAAATTTTGGACAAACATGGACCTATGGACAATAACTGTACCTTGTTAACTCATTCACCCCTCAAGACACATTTGGACTGGTCTAAATCTTTGATTTATAGAAGAGTCCATTGTTTATCAGGGATTGATGAGTTAAATCAATATAAGACATCCACTTTTTAATTATTTTTATAAAATAATCAAAAAGTGGCTAATTTAATATTTACAAAATAGAAAAGAAAAAATAAGAATCTAAACATTTTTAAGGATGATTTAATACTGAAAAAAGACTTGATGTGAGCCTACCGGTATATTCAGCCCCTCCCCCCCTATCCATTTTTTTCCTTTTTAATATTATGTAGCCCCATCTTTTAGGATACTCTATAAGATGACTGATATCAGGTTAGCACCTTTGAGATGATCCTGTATATCCGAGTTTAATTCCATGAGTTGTACTATTCACGTTTTTCTCTCTCCTGACACGATAATATTTTTTTTATTTGTGGGTTGGGAATGTTAGGAACAAATAACATTGGAAAAAAAGCTTAAAGCAAATCCTCTGCAATTAGGCAATTAGGCAGCACATAATTTATTACAAATCTATAGTGGAATCTCGTTATGTCGAAATCGGATGAGTCGAAATTCTGCTTATGCCAAAGTAGAATGGCGGTCCCAATTTTTATGATGAATAAATATATGGATAGACAAAAATGTTTATCAATATTTCAGTTATCTCGAATTCCGATATCTCAACTAAGGGATATGGTACCTGGGATTTTAATTTAACCAGATTTGATTTTAGAAACAGCGAATGAGACTTTTGTAAAATTATATTTTACAAAAATCTCATTTGCTGTTTCTAAAATCTACAAATTTATCGACACAATGAACATTGTAAATATTAACACCTCACGTCATTCTCCTCTTACACAGTATCAATGTGAAAGAAGGGACAGACGCTTGACAGATGACAATAGACAAAAACTACAAGCTCACGGCTCGTGTGACATATAATTTACCCTTGTTGATTTGGATGAAGGTTGTCGTTGATTTTCAAGATGATCCATCCAAAGAGTCGCTCATACAAAGTCTTCGCCAAGGCATCTCGGCCATCTTCTGCTTGTAGTAAACTCTTGAAGCATTTAATCTCTTCTCCTTGAAATGACAAACAACATTATCAGCAAGGTTAACATTTCACAGTGCACCACCTCCCTTAGGGGACCACCTCACATTCAAGGCCGTAAGTATTCAGTATCCTCAAAATTTCTTATCAAATATCATATACCGTATTGGACCCATTAAGAGCCCAGGGTGCTACAAAAATCATGAAAAAAAGGGGTGGGCGTTTAATGGGACCAATTAATAGTCAAATTGTAATCAGTTAATTTTTTGTATGACACAGTGTAGTTGTTAATGAAGACACTTATTAACAAACTTCTGTTGCTTGGAGTCTACAGATAAATGGTTACTTAGGGTTTTTCAGGTCCACATCTCCTTAACAACACTAGAAAAGATTGCTGATCATATGTAAAAATGGGGAGGGGTGCTTATAGGGAGATGGGGGCGCTTAATGGGTCGAATACAGTACTGGTATATGTAAATCTAATCTAATTAAAAACCGATCTCTCAACGCTCCCTTTTTCTGATATTTCACATAGAGGATCTAATCCAATATGGGGTCACATGCAGATGACCTCTAGTAGGGGTGTAAGGTTCGACCAATGAAAATATGACTTACAAAATTGAATGGCAAAGAGACATAATTTATTTTATGAAAAGGAAACCCATTTGTCGAAATATATCTTTGGAGATTTGAACTTATCCAAGTAATTTTTTTTGTGTGCTCAGTGATGTTTATAATGAAAAAATGTTTACATCTCTTTGCCATTAGATTGCTTACAAGATTGTGCAAGTTCCTTTTTTCATTGGTAGAAAATGACACACCTATGAGGTCATCTGCAGGTGACCCCATAGTGGATTGCATTAGATCCTATATGCTACATATCAGAAAACAGGTGCAAGTAGAGATCGGTTTTTAATTAGACTGATGTAAGTCTGGATCCTCACTTAAGAGACCATCTTTCTAATAAGAACACTTTGAGTCAGTAAGGTGGCCACACTAGCAATGGTCCACTGTACTTCAAAACTTTATCTTGACTGATTGGTGGGGCTCAGCTGGTTAACCCTTCAAACCCTACAGGCCATAATAGACTTGTCTAAACAATAGAAAGAGCATACCATCTACATACTTAGAGTTGGAAGGGTTAAAGCATTTGCACTACAGCTGGGAGGTCACAAGTTTGAAATCCAGTACCAGGTCATAACTTTCACATGGGTGATGACAGCACCAAGCCAATGTAAAAAGTGGTGAAGGTCAAGGTCATGGGATTTTCCAGTTGAGACTTTAAATTAATGTTCAGCAGACAAGGGTCGTACAGTTGGTAGAGCATTAGATCTTCAATATGAAGGTACCTGGTTTGATCCCTGTTCTGATCATCTTGTGACAAAAGATTGCTGACATTCAACAAAATATTACCCTGCATTATGTAATATTAGGCCATTCCAATTTTTTTCTATGTTAAGCATCAGCGTGTGCTTTGGTTTAGGACATCGTATTTGTAAAAAACACACACAACTGGTAATCTGGGAATGCATATTGTTCCTTACAAAACATGGAATGAAAGTGTTTTACTTTTGAAGTTTGTTTGATGCAGACATAGAGTTTAGATAAAATAAAGCTAATGTAGATCTACCATAAAGATCTTAAGTACTGCAGCGTACTTAGGGAACTATAACATACTCTGGTTAGTAGGACCTGTGTACTCTGGTAAGTAGGACCTGTGTACTCTGGTAAGTAGGACCTGTGTACTCTGGTAAGTAGGACCTGTGTACTCTGGTAAGTAGGACCTGTGTACTCTGGTTAGTAGGACTTGTGTACTCTGGTTAGTAGGACCTGTGTACTCTGGTTAGTAGGACCTGTGTACTCTGGTAAGTAGGACCTGTGTACTCTGGTAAGTAGGACCTGTGTACTCTGGTAAGTAGGACCTGTGTACTCTGGTTAGTAGGACCTGTGTACTCTGGTTAGTAGGACCTGTGTACTCTGGTTAGTAGGACCCAAGTACTCTGGTTAGTAGGACCCAAGTACTCTGGTTAGTAGGACCCAAGTACTCTGGTTAGTAGGACCTGTGTACTCTGGTTATCAGGACCCGTTTACTCAACTTAACTCAATTACTTGATGGCATTTATTTCTATTAAATGATCACAATTATAACTGAAGAGTCTTGTGGTTTTTTTCAGGTTATGTGTGGTTTTTTTTTAATAGGTATAGGTTTTTTAATTCGGGGTGGATGCTTAACATAGAAAAAACTTGGAATGGCCTTACTGTGACATTGTCATTAATGTCATTTAAAAAGTTATTACAATAGGCAATACGACATTATACAGTGCTCCAGATAAGCTGCAAATTTGGTCATTTTAGGCATAAAAAATAAATGGATATGCAAGCTATTTAAAATCCATGTGTAAGATACGCAATTAATGCAAATCAAAACTGAAGCATAAAATTAAACACATTGGATCTGAAACCTGCTGAAAGATAAAATATTGAGTTCACTTGTTCTGAAAGGAGCTTGGTCATAATGTGTGTTAAATTAAGCTCTGATAATACAGTTAAGCTGACCCAAACCCAGATGTTTAAATTGTATTGTGGACTTACATTGTACAGACAGTTAAATACAG
Organism: Atrina japonica; assembly: GCA_030159075.1. Taxonomy (NCBI): domain Eukaryota; kingdom Metazoa; phylum Mollusca; class Bivalvia; order Pterioida; family Pinnidae; genus Atrina; species Atrina japonica. The sequence goes on along the minus strand of BROG01000573.1, from coordinate 130,740 downwards.
ATTATAGTTAATAGTAATTTAGCAACCAAATTTTTATAGTAAAATCAATGGCAATCGTAATATGGCAACAGAACTGAAAATTACCCACTTGACAGAAATTTTGTGGGTAAAAATACCCACTGTATTTGGAAATGATGGGTATTATACCCAAGTGCTCAGAAAGTATCTGGAGCACTGATACATGTATATTTTTTACCTGATTTATTAGAATTGCTGTCAATTAATTAAGTTCATATCTACCGTACATAAGACATTATCATGCTTATGTTTGACATGATAAAACGTGAAATATATGATATCATACTGTGACACTGAAATTTTTGTCATATCAAAAGTTTAACCATGAAATATATGATATTGTTTGGTGACACTGAAATTTTTGTCACTTCAAAAGATTAACCGTGAAATACATGTATAAGATATTGTTCGGTGACACTGAAATTTTTGTCACTTCAAAAGATTAACCGTGAAATACATGTATATGATATTGTACTGTGACACTGAAATTTTTGGCACTTCAAAAGATTACCGGTAACTGTGAAAAATCTAATATTGTATTGTGACATTAAATCTATTATAAATTCACAATTCACAAAACCAAGGGAGATATATATATATATATATACCGTGGAAGCTCATTATGTCAAAATCGGATGAGTTGAAATTACAGTTAAGTCAAAGTCGAACGGCCGGTCCCAATTGTTTTACTATATGTTTATACTACTTTTGTTCTGGATATCTCAAAGTTTTTATCTCGAAATTTCGCTTATCTGGAAGTATTTATCTGGTCCAAAGTATCAAAATATTATATAAGTTTCACTTGTTATCTCGAAATTACCGTCTGTAATTAAACATTTACATTTTGTATGCAAAATGCCATGTAATTATTTTACTTGTTTACCTGCAAAACATGGGACAATTATTTTCCATTAAGGAGTCACGGTGAAAGGGTAATTAATAATTCTTAAAACCAATTTGAATTGAGCAGTCTCCTGAGTACAGTAGAACCTGCTTGAGTGACCACCTGTATATAACGACCACCTGGTCACATAGACCGTTTTTTGTTGTCCCCTGTTTTTTGTTGTCCTCAATAATACCATTTGTGTACAAATCAACCTCTATATAAAGACCACCTCCCTATGAAGACCGGTTTCCTTGTGTCCCTAAGGAGGTCGTAAATATATACAAGTTTCATTGTATGTCTATTCATTGCCCAAGCAGAATAAAAAATATGTGAATTGAACATTTTGGTTATCTTGAGCTTCAGATATCTCAAAGTAAATGGGGTGGTCCCGTCAATTTCGAGATAATGAGATTCCACTGTATAATTAAGTTATGACATCATAATGTCACTTCCCAAAATATTACCCATCTTCATGTCTGAGAGTTATTTCCCTTTCACATACATTATCTTGTAAGACAACACTGATACTAACTATTCAAAATGCTTGAAAACAAAACAAAAATTTACAAAGTATTAATGTCAGGTTACAAAAAATCACTACAACTGTTAAAAATTATGATGGCCTTTCAAAAATGTAGCAAAACTCCACAAAAGTGAACTGAACAATATGGCTGATAAAGGGAAATAACTCCTGCAGATTTCTGTTGTGTGGAAATTTTCCATTGTAAGTGTTCTGTTGGAATGAAGAAGAAACTTCTTCTTAACTCATTTACCCCTAAAGACACATTTGGACTGTTCTAAGTAATTGATTTACAGAAGAGTCCATTGTTTTTTAGGGGTTGATGAGTTAACAATGCTTTGTGCTTGAAAGCTGATAGTTCTCCTTGTCATTGAGATTAAGTGCTAAAGCCATGTGCTTAGCCAGTACAACTACTTGTTTTCTCCTTGTCATTGAGATTAAGTGCTAAAGCCATGTGCTTAGCCAGTACAACTACTTGTTAAAGACTAGATATCATTCCTGCGAAATGGCTATCTTGCAATACCAAGTTGTAATTCCAAACAGAAAGTTAAACAATTTATAGTAAAGGGTAGATAACTCTGGTAAAATCTTTTTTTGTTTGAGATGCAGCTGAAATTTGGCTTTGTTGCCAATAACCAATCAGAATTTCATTGACTTCACATTTTCAAGAAGAATTTCTGAGAGAGACACGTTTTTGGTTTGACCCGATTAGATATTTCTTAGGTGTTTTAAATTTATCTTTATTTCTAAGTTTGGTTTTTAAATGCATCTGGAATAAAACATTCAGTGTGTAAGGGATATGTTTTAAATAATATACTTTTTAATTTTTATAATTTTCAAATTTTGCATGTTAAAGTGAACTTGATAAGGTAACAATGGCATGCATGTGAAATACGAATTGATTTCTATATCTGGAATAAATACCTGGAGCTTTAAACCTCATCTTCTTTAAAACTCATTAAGTTCTAATTACATACAGTGAATAATAAATAAATTTAAATATCATTAAAAATATCTAATTCTCCATCATCCTATTACATTAATTTTGGCACTTTCTCAAAGTCAATGTGTTGTCCGATTCATATTACTTGGCACAATAACATAGGAAGCAAACAAAAAGTGGGAGGGGGAGGGGGGATTTTTTTTTTTTTTTTTGAAAATGTTTTTCATAGTAAAAAAAATGTTTTCAAGTGCCTTCTGATTATGTAATACAACAGTGGCGGATCTAGAAAAATTTTAATAGGTGGGTGTTTGTGAGGCTGGTGACTTAAAATTATACTTATGCATACATTATGAAAAGCAGACTGAGTATTTAAAGTTGGAGTGGGTGTATAATTAAATGATTCATGAAAATTTTGGGAAATTTGGTAACAAGACACCGTACACGTGCAGTAGGTGCGTTCATTATGTGTAAAGGATTGGATATCATTGATGATTAAATTTTCAGATCTTTAGCTGATAATTACAAATGGAAATGGTATACATTTTGATCCAATGCAAATTTTGTTTACAAATAAATTTTATTCATACATGTTGAGAAAATGCAAATGTGAATATCTTTACAGATATGTAGGGCAAACCAAATCCACAAAATCCAAAATATACAGGCAAAGCCAGGTTGGATCCAGGATTTCAAATTAACGGGAAAATGTTTTCGTTGAGCAAAGTGAGGCACACAAATTTTGGTAGGCCTTAATTTAAAAGCTCTGGAAGCCTTTTTCTGGATTCAAGACATGATGATAATATAATATAAAATTGTAATTGTATTGCGGTTCCTACACATATGTGGCACAAAGTAACTGATTCACATAACTCAGCACAAAGTAACTGATTCACATAACTTAACAAGAAGTAACTAATTCACATAACCTTATAGCATCGAGTTACTAATTAACATATTTTGTCAATTTCCCCCAACCCCCCTTTTCCTATGCCAATGTGGCACATAGTAACTGATTCACATAATTTGTCATTAAGTAACTGATTCACATAACTTGGGACAAAGTATCTGATTCACATAACTTGGCACAAAGTAACCATTTTATTATCATGTCTACTCATTTTTCATGGCTTCATAAGAAATGTGTTTTATCCCCCACTGGATACCTCTAGGCATGGTAACAAGTAGGTATAGTAACTCTTGCAGCATTAATTTACCTAAAATTTAAACTCTTCCAAGGGAGGAGAGGTTCCTTGAGACTGACAACTTCACCAGGTAATATGAATCAGACAATATGTTTGTACATATTCATCATCCAGCTTACTGGTTATTTGGAATGTTCCATTGTTGAAAACAGGGGTGATGAGGCATGAAAACTATGTGTTGCATGAACAGAAAAGAAAGTCAGAGGTTTAGGTAGAAGTATTAGAAACACTGCAGGAAAGAAAAACAAAAAAACCATAAACAGCAGTTAAGCTATAAAGATCATTCTATTGTACCTTTGTTTTCTCCCTCTGGAAAGTAAACAATAGATACCAAATAGCTATATTAACATATTCATGAGAAATGTGGTAAAGGGAGATAATTCAATAAAGCTATGTTTAATAATAAGTCGGGATTTAAAATTAAAAATATTCATAATGGGAGATAACTCAGTAAAAATATGTTTATAAAGGGAAATAATCAATAAAAATATCATTACACTAACGGGCTAACACTCAAAAGTCAGCAGTATTGTGTCACGGCAGGTGTGGCACATAGGAGAACTCTAAGGACAGTCCAAAGCACAGGTCAAAATTTGTTGGACTTCACCTAAAGTTTGCAACATCTCCCTTTAAGTGAAAAATTTCTTGGTGGGATATAAAACCACAAGCGGACCATAAACAGTACATAATGAGTCTGTAATGAAAAGATTGTGAAAGGGTTTCTGCTCTGGACCAAAATATATTACAGACTGCTATGGTGACCTTGACCTTTGAGGTATGACCCTTTAGTCAAGGTCATAACACACAAACTCATTGAGACCAGCTGTTATGTGAAGTTTGAAAACATTTTCTTTTGTGGTGTGCAAGATATGCTCTGGACAAACAAAATGTCAGACTGACACAGTGACCTTGACTTTGGAAATATGACCCCAAGGTCAAGACACACCACCTTTACATGAACAAATTTTATGTGAAGCATGAATATTGTCTTGTAGGGCATACATAAATTATTGGCCATACAAAAGGAATTTTGAATGTTGTTTTATGCCACACTCAACAATTTTTCAGTTATATGGTGGTGGCCGATTTTTAATGGTGGAGGAGAGAACCAGGCTACAATGTACCCGGGAAGAAACCACCAACCTCCAGCAAGTAAACTGGCAAACTTTCTCATAAAAAAAGCTTAGGTTCCAGCTGGATTCAAACCTCTGCTGACAGGAAGTGAGAGATTTCATGATTTATCCCACTCGGCCACAGAGGCCCTACAGAAGGATGGACAGACATCACAATACCATAGTATGTCATGTCTGAAAACAGAAGTATAAAAACAAACAATACAAAAATTAGTTTATTTTACCATTTTACCACCTACGGGCTACAGGGGAACAATACACAAGATACCGTTTTTACTTTTTGAAGTGAAAATCATAACTTCTGTCCACTGCTCCTTGTTAGTACAGAAATATATTCAAAAGTTGTTATCAAAAATATTTCAGAAGTTTAATATAAACACATATACAAGATTACTACAGTACAGAGATATAAAAATTTATCCCTTAATATTTACGGTACTCAAATGGGTATCTCTGACCCATGTATCGCAGGCTTTACACATTTTTATCCAACCCGGGCAAACAGAATCCAGGAACCCGTTTATTTAAGTCATGTATTAAGATCAAGTTACTTACTTGCAACGTTTGTTGTCGTGGCTATCAGAGCATGACCAAGACTCTCAACTTTGATGCTCAGTTGATCAGCGGCTGAAATTATAAAAAACATAAAAAAAAAAGTTAGCCGAGCTTGAGTATTGAGTAAAATTTGGTGACAGTGCCAAGTAAAACAAACAATATCTTTATGATTCTAAGATAAATGCTGCAACGAGATATTTTTGCATATAATTATGACATACAATTGTAAATGATGATGAAAGTATTCAAAAAAATCCACACAGAAAAGCAAAAAAATTATAGATTTATTTCTCTTACCTAGTAACAATGGTTCTTTGTCCTTGATATCCAGTTCTCCTGACACCGAGTCTTTTTCTTGGAACTCCAACTGTGTGAGATGGAGAATGGAGGCCAGCATACAGTGTAGTATACCGATATCCTGCAATATTGGAATATTCAAATTAAAGTCACCTGAACACCTAGTTTGGATGTCATGTGACCAGTAGTTTGATGCAATATTTTAGACTGAGCGAAAAAATATTGATGGGTGCTAATTTACAAAATTTCATGAAATTAAATTTTTTTCTTAATTTTTGATGCAAAAGTAGTATTCATTGAATTGTTTTAAAAACTGCGGTCCAAACAGGACATGTGTAGGAGAGGTAAAAGCTAAGGGTTGTTCCACATGAAGCTTTGTGAGTATCAGGCATGATATAAACCTGAGCAAATACAATTAGTCAGAATATACTGGCTTTACGACAGAGAAACAAAGTTGATTTGGACCTATAGTAGAACCTGACTATGAACACCATCTAAATAATTAACTCACAATGGTCAGATTAGAGAGGCGTTCTCTTGAATGAGTTCTCAGAATTATTTAATATTTATCAAGAAATTTTGCAGAGACTAAATATTAAAAAGTTTTAAATGCGAGGTGATCTACTAATGGAGATGGACTTTACACAGAGAAAAATATTTCTACTGGCATCTTTACCTGTTCTCTTAGATCTAGTTCCTTTAGCGGAGGTATATATTCTACTGAAAACTTCACCTGATTACTTAGGTCTGGCTTTTTATTTTTTTTTTTTGGTGGAGGAATAATTATTTACACTGACAACTTTACGTGATTACTTAGGTCTATTTTCTTTAGTGAAGGAATACATTTCCATTTACAACTTTACCTGTTCACTTAGACCGATTTTCCGTAACACTTCCATATGTTCTGTATACTGTTTGGCGTAGTGGCCAGTTTCTCTTAGCAGTTTTATGCTACTTTGCATAATTCTGAAAATGAAATAAATTTCATAGATGACAAATAATTACATTTGTGATAGATAAAAAATTTGACTAGTGTTTTGGATGTGTTAAAAGAAAAACACAGAAGAAATGCAATTTATGAATAAATAAATGCACTCTCTACCATACCCCAGACCCCCTTACCCCTCACATAGACTCTACCCTATATATAGACCCCTACCCCACATATAGGGTGTCCAGTTAGTGCACTCACTTCTCGCCAATGTGACCCAGGTTTGATCCTTGGATTTGACAGGGAAGTATGAGAGATGGTACAGTGGTCGCCAGGTCGGACATGTATGGTACGGTGGTCGCCAGGTCAGACATGTATGGTACGGTGGTCGCCAGGTCGGACATGTATGGTACGGTGGTCACCAGGTCGGACATGTATGGTACGGTGGTCGCCAGGTCGGACATGTATGGTACAGTGGTCGCCAGGTCGAACATGTATGGTACGGTGGTCGCCAGGTCGATCATGTATGGTACGGTGGTCAGGGTCGGACATGTATGGTACGGTGGTGGCCAGGTCGTACATGTATGGTGCGGTGGTCGCCAGGTCGGACATGTGGGTTTTCTCTGGGTACATCAGTTTCCTCCCACAGCAAGCACCCCATAACGCCAACATCGGAGCCAATACAAGTTGTTTAAACTTGTTTGTTAATCGTTGTAAAATGAATAAGTTTAAACTTTACCCCTGCCCTATATACATGTATAGACCCATTATCCCTCATATAGACCCTTACCCTACATACATGTATAGACCCATTATGCCTCATATAGACTCCTACCCTACATACATGTATAGACCCATTATCCCTCATATAGACCCTTACCCTACATATATACATTCAGTACATAAAAGTTATTTTGATTTTGATTTCCATGTTATCAAATAAGTATAGAATTTATCTTCTCATGAGAACACGTGAATATACTTGGTAACTGTCATTATTCTTAAATGATCACTTTTCCCGCGGGATAATATATACTGTACCAACATTTATTTCCCCTTTGCTAGATTGTGGCCTTTTTTTTTTCTTGATAACAAACACACCCATAACCTGGAATGCTGTGATATAAGCAAAAACATACACAGTGAACATCAAAATTATTGAAATTTAGTAAAATGCTAAGTAGCTCTGAAGTAAGAGTTTGACAGGTGTTGTACTAAATATATATTATGACCGCTTTCCTAATCTAAACCGTTCACCAATAGTAGTATCTGGAGAGTTAGAGTCCCTGAACGTGTTCCTTTTACTGTCCAGGACATTCCAGACAAGTGAAACACCAATCAAATGCTCTGGAACACTGTCCTGGACAAGTTCTAACTGTGCCAGCCGAAAAGGTGGTGCAGCTAGAACAGCAACATCACAAGCATGGCAGGAGTTACAAAAGTCAGTGATGGCAGCTGCAGTAGTTTTTATAAATGCCCGACAGCATTTATTTCGCAGCTATACAATAGGTGTTGCAGCACAAATGTGCTGGAGCAAAAGTTAAATTACAATTTGTCTAGGCAATTTAGCCATAAACTTATGGTAAGTATGTAAATTTTATTACCATCTTTGAAATTCCTTATCTAGTACATTCGATTGCAACATACATTGTATTCTGAGACTGTGCCAGAACGGTACTCTTCATCTTCGGGACTTATACATGTACCTCTCTAGAAAAACTCTGGTAGAGCAGTTTGCGTAGGAAAGGGCATTAATATATTGATATGCACAATTGTTGCTGGAAATTCATGTTTGTTTTAAAATGCCTTCTGTTCTGCATATAAGTTTTGAAAACTGAATTTGATTAGATACTGTGAACAATACACTCTATATTTGTTTTGTCCTATAATGAAGTTTGGTTTTTGGAGGTGGCACTCAATTATCGCAATATTGCCAAACACCTCACCAAAGTGACCAATTGCTAACTGAGGTTATTATATGTCATTCAATTGTGACCTACAAAATCTGTCTGTGCTTGAAGTTAACTCAACTAAAATAGCACTTTTAGTTATTCATATTTTAAATCATATGATAAAAATAATTTCATACCTGTAAGTTTCTGGCTTTTGAAGTCCAAGATCCGACCTTTGTTTCGGGGACATTCCAGCAAACAATGAGTAAAATATGTGAAAATTGCCCTCATCTCTGCCCTGTGAAACAACTCGTGATTTTTCCAACATGTAGTCCCGGATAGTAGCTGAAGCAGAGATAGAGTCACATATTAACTTCCAAGAGATTGTGATTGATGCATCCTACATGCATTGAGCATATTTATGGGGCCAAGGCGGGTATAGATCCAGCATGTGGCTAGGGTTTTCTGATGTCAGTCAATGTTAACTGACCTACCTGCATTGTACTGTGACTATACAATAATGGAGGGTGCCAATTAATTAACCATGGTAACTGTCCTTTTGTTACTATTTTTGTTTGTTTGTTCGTTTACATCCAGAGAATCGGACCCTGTGTTGTGGCTTGTGAGTGTAACGCTCTACCACTAGACCATCGCAAGCAATATCGTAACTTTCCTGAAGTATTTCACAATATGTCAAGTAGTAATTATAAGGCCAAAGTTTCCTTTTCACATATCAGATCTGTCACGTTTTAATGTCTGCATAATGAACTAACAGCAACGCATAAACACTCGACAGTATTTAGATTACGAGTAAATTGAGAACGAGCGATTTTATAAGATTAATTATAGGAATGAACGAAAAATGAAAATCACATTTTGCAAAAGATAAATATTCAAATATGACTCAAACAGACATCATGAATATTCAAATACCAAATTATGGTACCTGTTTCAGCCTTAGTTTAAGTTATATCATTTTTTTAAACTTATCAATTTTATGCCTAAATAAATTTCTATACTCGATTAATCTGTGGTATTCATCTTTAAAGGTCAGTTTGTGCAATTGTAGCAATTAATCATTACCTCCAAGCACCTGTCCATCATGCGCAAAACTGAGTCCTAAATACTTGGCAAATCTGCTAGAGTTTTCATTCCGTACTGTTTTAGCGTTTCCGAATGCTTCTATTAATGGATTAATCTATAAACAAAAAGAAATAATGATAACAAAGCTAGATGTGTTTGTAAAGCACTAATGCCCCCGAAAGGTAAGCTACTCATATTAATTCAATAACTCTTACAAATTTTGCAGAATACTGGACATAATCTAAGTTATTCTAGATCACTTAAATAGAGAAAATTATCACCAAGTCCCAATTTCATTAAGAATAAACTCTTGATGTTCCATCAAGTATGGCTATCTAAAGAAAGTGCCCAATAAAAATATTAGTCTGATAGAGGCCACAAAACCAAAATAGTACCCATTTTTCCAGTATTGCATCAGATGGAAATAGGTAACCAGGATCCCTTTCGGTAATTGCAAGATAAATCTGGCAGGTGTGTGGCATCAGATGGGAATCGGCAAACAGGACCCCTTAGGGTAATTGCAAGATAAATCTGACAGGTGTGTGGCATCAGATGGAAATAGGTAACCAGGACCCCTTTAGGTAATTGCAAGATAAATCTGGCAGGTGTGTGGCATCAGATGGGAATAGGCAAACAGGATCTCTTAGGGTGATTGTAATTTTATCTGGTTGGTGTGTGACATTAGATAGAAATAGGCTACCAGGATCCCTGTAAGTGATTATAACATTATCTGGTTGGTATGATGCGTCAGATGGAATTTAGGATGCCATGATCCCTTAGGGTGATTGTAACATTATCTGGTAGGTGTGTGACATTAGATAGAAATATAGGTGATTGTAAACTTATCTGGTGGGTGGGTGGCAATAGAGGATATAGGCTTCCATGATCTCTCATGTGATGGTAAGACTATCTGGTTGGTGTGTAACAGTAGAATGTTTCACAATACCAAATAAGACACATTTGGACTCGTCTAAGTCTTTGATTTACAGAAGAGTCCATTGTTTTTTGGGGTTGATAAGTTAATGTTCATTATACCTATATAATCAGAAGTGCACCTTTCCCTACAGGAAGTATACTGACCTTGACAATTCTGTCGTGAAGGTCGCCTGTTTCATCTGGACACATGTCCACGAAATGTTTGACCATGTACTTAGTGCTCTCGGTCTTTCCTGATCCAGACTCACCACAAACCATAATGACCTGATTTGTTTCAGTTTCGTGCATGCGCCTGTATGCACGAGCCGCCACTTGGAAAACGTGTGGTTCTTCTTTTGTTCCATAGTTTTTCCAGCTGTACCGTTCATGGTGCTACAGAGAATGAAAATGAGATGTTTTTTACTTGATGTAATAAAAAATCAAAATTTTTAAAATAAAAAAAATTTATAATGTCACCTTATAACTGGTTATTTTCATAAAAATCTCATTTTTAATGAAATCGTAGCACAATCTATTCAAGGCCAGTTAAACTTGTTAACTCATTAACCGCTAAAGACAAAATAAAGATTTTTTTCATTAAAGCACCAAAAATACAATACATTTTGTAACTGTTTGCAGTTAGCAGTAATTTATCTGTGGATTCTCAAAGATTTGATTTTTGTTCTGTTTGATTGTTGTTTTAAATCGCATCAAGAATTTTTCACTTATATTGAGATGTCATCAGCTTTAGATGAAGTACTACAAATTTTGACCTGTGTAATGGCCTGACACAAATGCAATGAGGGTTCTTTTACATGTCACGCCTTCCATGACATGGGACCTTGGTTTTCGGTCTCATCTAAAATACTCACGACTTTCACTTTGTATGCCGAGCGCTTGTTGAATTAACAGTCGCTACCATTTTTAAAGTTTTTGGTATGACCCGATCCGGGAATCGAACCCGGGACCTTCCGCTTTCAAGTCTAACGCTCTACCACTAGACCACCTCAAGCGGTCTCATAGATTTACAGGTTCAGAAAATTCAGTATACTAGTAATATGTACATATACAGTGGACATCAACTAAAGACCACCTCCCATAGGTGACCACCTCCCATAGGAGACACCTCCAATACGGAGACCACTTCACATAGGAGACCACCTACATTTAAGACTATAAATTTTCCATCTCTTGATAAATCTCTACTAGAGACAGAACCTCACTTAACAGACCACCTCACTAATCAGACCACTTTGAGTCAGTCAGTTAGGTGGTCTTAATAGCCAGGTTCCACTGTAACACCTGACTAATCAGACCACTTTGAGTCAGTCAGTTAGGTGGTCTTAATAGCCAGGTTCCACTGTAACACCTGACTAATCAGACCACTTTGAGTCAGTCAGTTAGGTGGTCTTAATAGCCAGGTTCCACTGTAACACCTGACTAATCAGACCACTTTGAGTCATGCAGTTAGGTGGTCTTAATAGTCAGGTTCCACTGTATTCCTGTTTAGTTTTGAATAAAACTAAATGTAATTTACTTTGCAAAAATATTTTTTGCCCCCAAATTCACAAAAATCAAGCATGCTTAATAACAATATGACACAGAGCTAATAAGGTACAGAAGAAATGGACATCAACCCCCCAACCCACCTACTATACAGGATTTAAATGTCTGATGCAGGGCTTTATATAAATGACTCCATCTCATAACACAGTCTTCCCATAAGGAACATGAAAATGAGTTTTCAAGAATAAAGCATATAAGACAACTATGGCTAAGACAAAAAAATTCCATACAGATCAACAGTGACCTTAACATCAGTGGCATGACCTTGGACAAGGTCACAACACAACTCCTCCCCATTAGGAACATTTGTGCCAAGAATGAATTTGCACAAACAAAGCATAAGAAAAGTATGGCCAGAACAAAAATATTTCATCTGAGTCAATTGTAATATTTGACATCAGCAGTATGACCGACCTTGACCTAGGACAAACAAAGTGTTACAGACAAACAGACCGTGTAACAATATATCCTGTCGAAAGATGTGCATATAAAAAAAATCATAAATACAATTTCAGTCTAAGAGAATTCTTAAACAATGGCTGACTTTACCTTTGTGTCATAAATCTGCAATTCTTTGCATGGATTCACAGCAATAAGAATGTCTCCACAACTTGTCTGGAAAGAAAAACACAATTCAAATGTAATTATCAACCAAGAATTTCTCTGATTTCACAGATATTTGATTTTACAAACCAAATAAGAAATGTAAAATTGCTGTATAACTGATTATGACCTGGCTTGCACAGAGCTGAATTATTTCTTATCTTTTTTTAAATGGCGTTTTATGACACACTCAACATTGAATTTTGTCATCTGACAAAAAGGTGAGGAACTTAAAACGCAATGCTCTAACCATTCAGCCATGCAGGCCCCGCAGATATTAAGACAAGCATTTAACAAACAGATTCTTGTTCAGCATAGACCCGGGCCTGAAATCACCAAATTTTCTCAGTACTCAAGCTCAACTTTAATTTCATCATTTTGACTATATAATCATTGGTAAAACTTTTGGGTTTGAGTGATTAAGAAACATATTATTGTTTTTCATCATTCACATATAAATGTTTGTGTCACATTTATGATATTCCTGTAAAAAATGAATATATATGTTGAGTGTGGTACTCAAAATTTGAATATATACTCAAACAATTTTTGAATACTTCTGAAGTTTTCTTCAAATGAACAATAATTTTTATTATTATTTACAATCGTACGCTGTCTGTACAGTTACAAAATAAATTTTGTCTGAATTTACCTGAAAATCATGAAAAGTTAGTTGTGCTTGAGTACTGAGCAAAT